>JBBPOJ010001523.1:0-13094 GCA_038091395.1 Leccinum rimulosum | reverse complement strand
GTCTGGACAAACAGTTGCGACGGGATTCAAACACCTCGAGTTGCTCGACTACTACTTCATTTGTATTGTTTTCACTATGTGTATCCTCTTTCGTTTTCAAACTGACCGCGCGTTCTCGCCGAACGTTTAGATTCAAGTTAGCAGTGTTTTAAACTATACTATACACTAATATATACCGTTGTTTCCCAACACAGTAAGCAGCTCACTCGACGGACCTCCAGGCTAGAAAGCTCCAACATTGAATATGGGGTGTTCCTTTTAATCATATGTGCCGTTTCGACTTTCTGGGCCAGGACCTCATTCTCATAGATGCCCGATGACTAAGAGGTATGCTATGACCGAGAACCGATCAGCGCTGCTTGAGAATCACATCGAAGATGAATTCAATCCCCTGATCATAAGTCGCGAGCCTATCACTTCCTCATGTTAATGTTACTTTGCAAGCTATTTGGCATGGAATAAATACAAGTGACCCCAGGCGCCTTTTCCCTCGAAAGCTTTGCCCACATTCAGATGGGAGTGACAACCAGCTGGTACGGCAGTTCGTTCTCCCCACGCGCCTTCCTTTGTCGTCTTTCTCGCTTCCTCTCCCGCCTGTCCTCCCGCCTCTCCCTCCGCGCAGCCCTGCGAGTCTGCTTGCCGCTTGTCCGATCTTGGCCGTGACGTCCGTGTCCCCCATCGGAGGACGAGGAAGAGGAGGAGGAGAAGGAAGAGCAAGAAGAGGAGCTCCTAAGATGGTGTTGCTGGTTCGGATCCGTAAAGGGCGCAGCGCCCATTTTACCACTCAGACGCTCGGACCCTTGACAGAGCACCACCTCCATCCTTCTCGGTCCGAAAAAGTACTGTCGGGCGGCGCATCAGTAAACGCAGAGCACAGACTCTAGACCCGCATAGATACGAACATAATTCCAGTTATCCACCAGATCGCCCGCCGCCTGTCGGTTCTTATTCTTCATCCGTTTCTCGATCGCAAACGTCGCCATGAACCCGGCTGTAGGTTAAATAGCATTTTTGAATTTGTCAAAAACAAAGGGGTACCGATCAACTAGGCGATCGTTCCTCATAGAGCAGGATGACGCACTGACGAGACTCATCCCTGTGACCAAGGGGATGACATTTGATTTGATGCGCTGTGCAGCGGACAGCTTTGACGCCTTCTTCACGTCCTCCAAGAACCTGATTCGCAAACTGGTCAATCCACGACGATCGCCTCATAAAAAACAAGTACATACCGTCTCCAGTCCTCCTCGGCCACGTCGTGCGTCGCAAAAGGGTGCATACTGAGCGTACATGGGGGCGGCACCGCCGGGAACCCGTTGGTCAGGCTCTTATCCTTCGAAAAGAGACACATGGGCGGGAAGGCCGAGTAGGGCAGCTGAGGCGGCAGGGGGCGTTGCCACATCGGCGGGGTACCATCGCTGCCAAAGAAGGAGCCAAGGGACATCGTGCCATTGCCATCGCCGTTGCCATCTCGGCTCGTCGTGGGTAACGTCGGTGGCGGCAGCGGTGAGAAGGCATAGGGAGCGGCTTGAGGTGCTGACCTGGGCGCACCGTACGCATCGTGAGGGGCTGCTGGGCCTTTGGCGTCTGGATTATACATCGATCTGTCCTGAGTTGATTGATTCTGGTCATACGTGTAGCTGGGCGGAGGACCCTGTGGGGGCATGTAGTATTGGGCTTCCGCCTGGGGTGGGGCGGCGTAACTGCTGCTCTGACTCTGCGGACCGGGTGGGAGCCAATATGGGTTCCGGCTGGGCGAGGGCGCGTCTCGTTGGCTCTCGGGAGGGTTCACCCACTCTGGGTGAGGCTCTTTCTCGTGAGGATATTGGGTCATGAGTCGATCGATGTAGGGAACAATCAGGATGATGCTGTATCATCATCGAAAGAGATTAAGTATGCCAGTCACATCATGATGCACCGCACTGCATCGCCCACAAGTACTACCGTAGCTAGGCAGTGTGCTGCGGATGTGTCACTGTGGGACTACCATAAAGGCATCTATTTTTATCGCTCGCATTCGAATTTTAGCTCTGATTGGAGGCGAGGCCTACGTAGAAGTGAGGCAAGACAAGGGCATTATCCGCGTGATGGACTCAAGGCCAAGGCAGTGAAACGAGAGGCTGTACGTCGTAGATGGGAAGGTATGTAGTAGTATACATACATATGTTCGATGCGGGGTCCAGAATAATGAATGAAATGAACGTGTAGCAAGCGAGAACATCAGAACAAAGGGGTGACAGCGCCCAGCGTGAGAAGGAAGGTATCGTATCGTAGATCGCATAAAAGACTATGACTGCGGTGTGAAGGCTTCCAGGGCCCGGCATATGTGATATGATCAACATTTCATTTATACAGGATGAATGTGGTGCAGGGCATGCATGGGAATATGATGTGCAATGGAATAGATATATTGTGATCGTGGACGTGCAAGGTTTAGCGTCTGGTGGACGAGTCAGCCGTTGTCCACGGACATGCGGAAGGGCGTACTGCATATGGAGACAATGACCTCTGGTTTAGGCCCTCGAAAACCACCCAAAAAACCCGAAAACCCATTGGCATACTAGAACAAAGCCCATGAAACACGTCTTCGCTGCTCTGAAGAGCCTCACTTACGCTGGCTGGCAATTATCCAACAATAGACCGAAAAAGAGTGCAGTCCGTTGCGCACGCGGTTCATTTTTCTCTCTCGATGCGGCTGACGGTTGCGAGTTCAGATGGTAAGCATGACTGGTCATTTGATCGCGAAGAAGACAGGGAAGGGACGGGTGTGCAACTTGCCATTCCCTGTGCGGCAATTCAAGCATTGTAAGCAGAGGCACTCACAACCAGTAGACGCGGAGTACGCTCTGTCGGGCTAGGAGACGTAGCAAGCACTGCATGACCCTCGACAGTGGGGCGGTGGAGAGACCCGATGAGGAAAGAGGAAATTTGTTTCGCGGGAATCATCTCTGATGGGTTGAGCTTTGCGTCGTCCGGCTTGAACGGATGTCGGGCAGTCAAACTGGACGTGGGCACGAATCGCGGGGATCTTTTTGCTCGCGCGATGTCGTCGTTGACATCGCTTTTGTCACTTGGTTCCTCTGAAGAGGACTGGTGTTGGCGGCTTCGTCTCTTTACAAGACCGGGAGGCACAGGAGGCTCGCGCACGTTGGCTGAGCGCAGCTTTGGATGTGCTGTGAATTTACCAAGCGGAGGCTGGGTGAGAGGGAAAGACTTTGAGATGTGGATGGACCATGGCGGCGATTGGGCGTGGGAATGTGAACTAATAGAGGACGATAGCGGGAGGAAAGGGTCGGTTGGAGAGCCCTGGGCTTTGGGGAATGGATATTCGAAACGCTGTGCGCCGAGATCAAAGGGAGTGCCCATGATCTGAGGAGGGTTGAGATTAGTAGGGTTCGGGAGTTGGGCGGGACACATTATGTATTATGAGCAGTACGCGGCGCGTGATCTGTTTTAGCCGGGCACGACCGGCTATTCACTACGAAGAGAGAAGGACTGACCTCGCTGGATGAGCTGGAGGAGACACTGAGCCCTGAGTCGGAGTGAGGGGAGAATCTGGGAGGGGGGACAGGAGGAGAAGGGGGCCTAGGGCCAGCAATTGAGCGGTTGTGGTGAGTGTCGTTGGAAGAGTGCATTGGGCGTGCGTGCTGCGCTGACCGAGAAATAAAACCGAAGGGCCGAACGAGGGCAGCGGCTGAGGGGGGGAGGAAGTTCATCACAGAGACATTCGACTTTCATTACGGGTTTACGGACAATTCCACAGCGTCCGCATCAGCCCAGCGCGAACACGTTGCGAGCGCGAGGCCGACGACGATCGATCCAGTAAGTGTGGAATGTCCATGTCAGCCATGTCAGCCCCCTCACCCTCGTCTACTTGCACACCCCTTCCATCCTTTCTCAGTGAGTTACCCCGCATCGCGCGACAATGGCACAGCCAGCCGAGACCCATCCTCCACCGGGTTTCCTCATGGCCCTCTGGCTCGCCTTCCTGCGCTTCATAACATGCTGCTTCAGCAGGTCACCGTCCTCGCCCGCCGCGGCCGCGCTCCCAACCCCAGTCACCGCCAAGCAACGACCCACTTCGAGTGCTGCCCAAGCCAGCCTGTCACATTTCCCGACCGGCGTCCGGGTAAAGAACCCGACACCCCTGAAACACCCTCCATCCGCAGTGGGTTCGATTTCTCCCGCAGGTTCTGCCAAGGCCCGCACGTCTTCACTTTCACCCCCTCGGTCCGCGTCACCGAAGCGCTCCCCTTCCAGCTCTGAGCATGTCTTCCATCCTGCCCCGACTCCCTTCCCGAGCATCTCCTGGTCTGGCATATTTGCTTCGCCCAACTTACCGGCATCCCCCAGTATCGTTTCCGAAATCGAGCTTGGCCGTATTTCTACCGCGACTCTTTCCGATGTACTACCGCCCGGCAGCCCATCTCTTCTCCCGGCCTCCCATGCTTCGAGCACTTCATCTCACTCTATTCGCTCGCCCTCACCTCACACACCCACGACCCCGTCATCTGCGGTAATGGTCCGACTTGATCGCAGCTCTGTTCTCTTACCCACCACAATATCCGACGGAAGTTTCCAAATCATCTCCCCTGGCGATCACCATGGCTTTACAGGATCCCCTGTCACCATACCCGACAGTTCCCCTCTCCCTTCCCCGTGGAGTCCAGCCGGAACAGCGATTCCCTTGGATGTATGGATGTCCGTCGACGGACTGCTCATGAACGCCGTTGGCCCTATAGACGACAACTCTGCTCATTCCCGCGATAGTTCGCTAGCTCTGATGGCAACTATGTTGAGTGGGTCGCGAATCTCCTCGATCAATTTGTATTCGTCACCCTCAGCTCTGGATGCTTTCGGTATTTCCGTCTACCTCAACGTCGACGATGTCGAAGACGCTATGTCCAGCAAAGGCAACACTGTCGACACACAGGATGATCCGACCAGCGTTTCCAAGTCGAGCCAGGTCTCCGATGAAGACCTCGTCGCACAGGAACCGCACACGCCTCACAAACGGCAGGAATCGGTCCTTTCCGTCACGAAACCACATGCGACCAGTTTCAGCGCGCGGCGTCTCTCGAGCCCTCTTACCAATCTGGACAACGTCGAGATGAACCATGTCAACAGTGCCAGTTCTATCTCTTCTATCGCGTACGAGTTCCAACTTGGATTGTTTGGAGACGGAAGGAGCATGACGGCCATTGACCACATCATTTCCCTGCTCGATCAAGCTAGCCCGGAGTCTTTACCACCACACAACGATGTGGTGCAACCGTAGAGGCCGGCTGACGGCACTTATCTCATTCCATCTCATTTCATCTCGCAATTCTATTTGTTGTAGACCCCCGGATCATCATCTGTTTTTTCTGCGTATTCGAGATATGTGAATGTATGTCGTCCTCGTTTATTGAGTTAATTGGCCCGTTGATAGGCTCCGTGACCGGGACATCGATATCTATTTCACAAGACAGGTTATCGCCGCCCTCTTTTGCGCCTCGTGTATAGTTCACGCGCACGTTGTGATACGATGGATCGGCGGAGTTGAACATTGATCATCCAGCGTAAGGTCGACAAACTGTCTTCGGTTCAGGGTCGGAAAACGATCTAGGAACCCCCCACATCACCTCACACGCAGATTTTCTGCGATAAGAATGAGGGCGAACTTTTCAAATCAGATAGTATCACGCCATACTGACCCCGTCGCCTGCGCGGCTTGGTTCGGCTCGACATGGCGTCTCGAAAAGGGTGTTTGAGTTCACCGATCTGATGCGCCTGCCCCTCACTCGTGCCCGGTATCACAACCTGCTTGCCAATTGAACCGTATCGGTGACCAGAATAAAGGCCTGGCTTAGCCCATTACAGGAGGCGCTATTGCACCCCTTCCTATCTCCCCCACTCGCTTGATCATCATATCTTCGATCCGAATCCACCCTGGGCTTGATGTAGGTTTAGCGTGGGGAGGGACATGGAAAGGTCCACTCTTGCGCCACCCCAGATCTAGATAGATGATGGCGGCACGCAACATATTCCAACTTGGGCTCTGCGCGTGTTTTCTGTTTTTCAAGTTCCCCAACGTAATGGCGTCCTTGGGAATGCAGCCTCGAGTCTTCGTTTAATATGATACGGACGGCCATCCGCTCTGCACTGCACCGAGTCGACCTTAGGCTTGATGGCATGATGCTCGTCGAACCGGTACAACGCACTGTCGCCATTAATATGGCGGTGGTTCTCGACTCTTCGGCTCCCGGCATCACATTCAGTGGTACCAAACACCATATCCGCAGTGTTGGTCCATATCTTCATTGCACCGGCATCATCACTTTGGATTCATCATAATATTAGAATATGAAAACCGGTTTGCATCAATTTCTCCCGATGTTCGACATTCGGGTCTTTAGTCAAGGACACGGCGAGGGAGAGAGCGCCCAGGCGATTCATGATGTTGGCATGAGACATTAAGGGATCTGGCTCGGTAATCGTCCTACACAATAGTGAAGATTTGAATTGCGCACTGCGACGTCAGGATCAATAACGTCACGACATTGGCACTGAACACACATTGTCTTGATTGTCACGTCAGCTTAGTACCTACGCATCGCTTCCCCAGTTATCCAGCGAGACCGTTACGGACCTAGACCTGTGGGGACACGACGCGTAGTACCAGCGACGTCGATCCAAGCAGTGGAAGCTATAAGTACGCTGTGGGCGACGCACATCGGCGCTTCGTCTCGTGCCCAAAATTGGACGCGACAAAGCCTCCGTAGGTCAATGATACATGCAGTCTCATGTTAGATTCAAAGAACAAGCAGCAGTTCAGTCCCCTGTGATGAGATGTGCAGATGACATTACCGAGATAGAGGGACAGGAAGGATATTCCAAGCCCCCGAGAACGTGTCGCGTCCGATCCGTCATATGAAGTCACAGACTGACTAGGAACTGGGAACTTCAAGTTGAAGACAGAAACAATTGACTACCAGTGAGTCGTAGTTGATTGTCGGCAACTTCCGTTCATATACAATCCCGCTCAGGCAACTCAAACGATGAAGCTTTGAAGTACGAAAAGAATCCTAATTCCAAGTTGCAAAGCTGTTTCAGGCTGAAGTTTTCAATGCACGTAACTTTTCATCATTCGACGCCAAATACCATCAAGCCTGCGCCCGTTTATACGAGCCATTAATTCAGGCTACTCCCTGCGTCCCCGAAGCGCCTGTCCAACCCTCTTTCATCCTTCTCCGGGCCCGAATCCCTTCCAGAACATTTCCTGGTCTGGCATATTCGCTACACCCGTCTTATCCGTGTGCCCCCCAGTCTCGCTTCCGAAATCGAGCTTGCCCGTATCTCTGCTACTACTCCTCCCGATGCCCTGCCGCCGGCAGTCCTTACCTGGCCTCAAATGCTTTGAGCAGTTCAATCCATACCATTCGCTCGCCCTCATATCAACGTGGCTTTACAGCTCTCAGCGTAGCGGATAGTTTCCGTCTCCCCTCCCCTGGAGTCCAGTCGGAACAGAGACCTCCCTAGATGTATGGATGTCCATCGATGGAATGAACATGAACGCAACTGGCCCTGTAGACGACAATCCTACTCTGTCCCGCGATTCTCCTCGATCAATCTGTATTCGTCGCCCTCAGTTCTGGATGCGTCGGTATTTCCGTTCTATGTCAACATCGACGGTGTCGACATGCCGAATGATCCAACCAGCCTTTCCAAGTGTGCCACTCGTCGGCCAGGAACCACACACCCCTTAAAAGCGGAATCGGACCTTTCCGTCACGAAATCACAGGCGACCAGATTCGGAGTTCTGCGTCTCTCGAGCCTCTTACCAAACTGGACAACATCGAGATGAACAGCACCAGTTCGATCTCAGTTGTTGCGTGCGAACTCCGACTCGGATTGTTTGGCGACGGAAGGAGCATTGACGGTCATCGTTTGTTTGTCTTCGATGTTCGAGATACGTGTATGTACGTCGTGTTCGTTTGTTGAGGTAATAGGCCCGTTGATGCTTCGTGAAGGACCCCCCTTTGCGA
Source organism: Leccinum rimulosum (assembly GCA_038091395.1). Classification (NCBI taxonomy): domain Eukaryota; kingdom Fungi; phylum Basidiomycota; class Agaricomycetes; order Boletales; family Boletaceae; genus Leccinum; species Leccinum rimulosum. Next base: position 5,067 of record JBBPOJ010001523.1, on the reverse strand, counting down.
CTCATACACGGTTCACGCGCGCACATTGGGATGAGCGATAGATCGACGGAGCTGAATTGATTAGCCAACGTGAACTGGACAAATTATATGCGGTTCATGACTGAGAAAACGGTATAGGAACCCCCACATCTAGTGTCCACAATTACTCAGAGTTTCTATGATAAGAATGAGGGTGAATCCACCCAAGACTTGCCAGATAATAGGATTGCGCCACCTCAGGGTTCTGTCGTCGATTCGAGGGGCGTTCAGCGATCTAATAATCATCCTGCCAGTTCTGCACCAGTGCTGCTATTGATCGTCCATTCACCCACGGTTCGTTCCTCGTCTCCGGCCTATCACCCCCTAATGCCCATCTCGACTCGTCGGCGACCGAAAAAAGTACTAGAATGGTTTCATTAAAGAAGGTGTTATCGCCATCACGACGTCCTATCTCCCCACTCGCTTCAAGTCATCGATCCCAATACACGATTACACCCTGAATCTCGATCGGCACGCAACGTGTGCCAAGGCTCTGTGCGTGTTTTCGGTTCCCACTTCACAACGTCACGGTAACCAGCGCTAGGACAGAACAGGAAAGGCCCTGGGCCTGATGTTGGCTTGTTCAACACCCTTTATGACCCTTTGGAAACGGTGTTGTGTTCATGGAACTCGGGTATTAGCGCATCACATCGCGCTGCCGCGAAGGCGCGCATGCACGCGGCCATGCACTCTGCGCTGCATCGAGAGTGTGTGCCTTTAATTAGGTTGTGGCGCCTCGAGTCGATGTCGATTCTAGGCTTGAGCGTGCAAACGACGTGCAAGTCGAAGTGGTACACATGCTATCGCCACCGTTGGCGGTGGTTCTCGACTCCTCGGCTCCCGGCATCTCGCGCATCGTGCGTACGGAGCTACTACGAACGCTTCCAATCTTCTTATCGCGATGGTGAGAATAACGCAAAGACGGTTGTAACGATACGTACAATCCACCCCGAGAAACCACTAAATCAAGCCACGAGTTTTGCTCGCCGAGTCGTCCCGTCAGCCTCGGAATACTTTCCAGGTTACCATGTCCTCTGTTTTGGAGTCGGGGCTGATCTACCTTGTACAGAGTAATTACTTGACTGGTATGTTCACCATCACCTCTGTAAGATCGATAACACAAACATATTGCAGTTACATATCAGCATTACTGTTATGGTATATGATTATGGTGATAGCTGCAGTTGCTTCTGATCTGACAATGCATCAATCTCCATGCCCTCAGTCCTCACTTTCCGTGTTATATGCAGGCGGTTGCACTCACTTATCACTTACATATATAGGTTGAATATATCTGGGTCAGCCGAAGATTTGTCTATCAACAGAATATTCCTGGTTGCTGATAAAATTGTAGATGCAACCCTGGACATGGGTGACGGGTACTGTTCATTGTGGTGTGTATTGAGCTTCCCAGTAAATTATGATCTGAGTGTTGTTACAGGTTCGCTATGTTGGTCTTTGTGGTTTCATGTGAGTCTGTTGTCGTTGTACCACACCAGAATGCTAATTTGGTTCCTTAGAATTCCTCCACTTAGTATGTCTCCATGCCATTTGAAAGGCAACATTAATTAATCCCTAACTGTGCTCTAAAGTCGAAAGTACCTTTGTACCCGGGCCTGCGCAGGTAATTATTCTTGCAACAGCGATTCTACAAGTGTACTGAGGTGTATGCTCGATAGATGTATGTGCTCGTACTACCCCCATTTTACCAAAGTTAACTTGCATCCATCAAATAGTTGTGAATAATTCCTTGCTAGTCAACTCATGGTCATCTCAAGGTAGAATGATGGTTCTGATCTCAGGATGGGTACACGTTCCATTTCTCGCTGCAGCTGAACGTGAGTGCATGCTATGTCGTCAATTTTCAAAAAAAGTATATCATTCTCATTGGTCTCCTTTTGGTTTTCTTCCCCGGAGGTCTTTTTTTTTCATTGTTAATATTGGCGATGTTTCGGCATACATGTCGGACACAGGTATGTGGTGATGCTACTAGGCGGTCCGATAGCTGTTCAGGGAATTATTAATCTACTAATGGGAGTGCTGTCTTCCAACCACAGCGTCAACCTTTCAAATCCTAGATTTGTCATTTTGCGTAGAGCAGAGTCTCAATAGTATTTGGAGTAAAGTGGCTAACGTTTTTCAAGTGATACATGGTTCATTGCTATGCATGTTTATCTGGTAATTCATGATGGAGTCAGTCCAAATGTACCGCGCGCCAGTGGCCAAGCGGTGGAAACTCAATCGGTACATGAACTTGATGGCCCGGGAGGCCGTCGTCTACTTTCTTTCGTACGTCTCCGTTTCGTCATTTGCATCTCTTTCATCCCCGATTGAAGTTTAATACCTGGTGAATGGTGCATATATTGACTATATGTCACAGGGCGTTGTTCCGGAGTATCATGGCCATCTTGTACTATGGGCGAGGGCCGGGGACAGCGATCAGGTCGACGAGATGTGGAATGTTGCACTGGATACTGTCACATGGCCCATAGCAGATAACTCGGAATCCGCTTTCTCCTCAGGGGTCCTGGTAAGCATAACTTTGAGAAACCGTGTAGAGACTCTGGAACGTTTGTAACTCTAGCCGCGAGGCTCGGAGTTAGGTCCCAGGGTAGGCTGATCTCCAAGTCGCTCGTTCGATCTGAGGGAAGGTGAACCACGTCGCTTAATTCACAATCCCCCAAGACGTTCAGTTGCATGCCAGTTTAGCTGATATATATCTTATTTGCGTGAAACGTTGATGGACCGAAAACCCGAAGTTGACGGACTGTATGATGATAGTAGAGAGGCGACTGTTAGTCAGAGAGGTTGATTTGCTGGTGCGTCACATTGGGATTTGCTTGGTTGATCATGGTAGTGTCCAGGCCCGATGATCCAGACAAACACATGTTAGCGAAGCAAAAGCTTGATTTGAATCAGGGAAATGCAATAATTTTCGGAATCCGGATCCGGATATCAATAGGTCGCCGAATTGCTATGTTTTTACGTCACCGCCTACTCCGAAGGCTGCAACTTTGTCAACAAGTTCGGCAACTTGTCTGGTGAGCTGTGCAATACTTACATCCCTTTCAATCCAGCGAGCCGTTCCCTCATTCCATCACACTGGCAATGGCGCTTTCCTCACAGTTGTCCATTCTCTCTATCTGTGTCGCGCTGCTCGTAATTTATCTGCGCAATAAGAAGGCCGAACGTCGCCGTCTGCCCCCTGGACCCCCGCCAATTCCAGTGTTAGGAAACGTTCGTGGGATCGATATTGCCCATCCCTGGAAAACATACGAAAAATGGGGTAAAGAATATGGTCTGTCCATGATACACAACGCTGCCTCACCGGTCGTGACCGACGTTTTTTCTAGGTGACATCATCTATACTCGACTTTTGACCCAGGACATCATTGTCATTAACTCGGAAAAGGTCGCGCAAGACCTCCTCGAAAAGCGGTCCAATAAGTACTCCTGTCGCCCTGAAAGCATCAGAATGATGACCGATATGTGAGATTACCTTTTGCTCTTTTCTCTTTCACACTGCCTCTCATTAATAAACCTGCCAAAGCATTGGGACAGAGTTTACTTCCATGTTTCTACCATACGGCGACCGTTGGCGGCTTCACCGCCGACTTTTCCACCAGGCATTCCAACTCAGCGCGGCTCAATCGTTTCGTCCTATCCAAATGCGAAAATCGCACGATTTGATGATGCGTTTGCTATCGAATCCACATAATTATCCAGAACACTTGGAAATGTAAGACACTTCCGTATATGAGTTCATATAACTGACATCCCGGCCCCGACAGCTTCAGTATCTCCATCATCATGGCCATTGTGTACGACTACGACGCATCGTCCAAAGATGACCCGATCGTTGCCAATGTCGAGCGCTTGCTAGACCTTGCGGTCAAGGAGGTACGACCGGAGGTAACCGCTCTAGTAGCTGCACTCCCGATCCGTAAGTGCATTTTGTGCGTTTGATAACCTCATTGACTAGTTAACTCCACAAAACCAGTCAGGTATCTTCCCGCTTGGTTTCCTGGTGCAGGGTTCCAGCGCAATGCTATTATCTCGCGGAGGATTGCCTCAGGATGGGTAGAAGCGCCATTTGAATATGTAAAGAAGAACATGGTTAGCACCGATTGTCTGCATCACATCATGATGTGATCGTCAAGCTAAAGAGCAATGTAGGCGGAAGGCACAGCAGGTCCGTCAATGGTATCAGATGCCCTGTTGAGCATACCAGACAAGGCGTGCACGGAAGATGAAGCAGCTTGGCTCGAAAAGGCAGTGAAGGAAGCATGCGCGAGTGCCTACTCTGGTAAGTCCACCCTTTGGAAATGTCAGAGCAAGCTGTGTTCAAACCACGCGAAATTAGCTGCAGCTGAAACGGTAGGAATCTATATTTCCGTAGTGCCAGTGGCCTTCCATCAAGATAACACCGTCCCCAGACTTATTCCACTTCCATGGTCTTTCTTTTGGCGATGATATTATACCCTGATGTGCAAGCACAGGCGCAAGCGGAAATCGATTCGGTAATTGGAAAAGGACTGCCAAGGCTTCCTCGTTGGGATGACCGGCCCTCACTTCCATTCATCGATGCTGTACTCAAGGAAACACTAAGATGGCACCCAGTTGTACCCCTAGGTAAGTAGACTGAGCGGTACATACTCATTTGGTTCAGAACTATATATGATTGGAAGGTCTTCCGCACGCGACTGTGGACGATGACATCTATGAAGGATATTACATCCCCAAAGGTCGATCATTTATGTTTTCTTCAATGGCATTACTAACAGTCTTTCTCGTATTTAGGAGCGACGGTGATAGCGAATGCTTGGTTCGTGCATGTTGCCCAGTTGGATCGGTTGATGAGCTGACATGGTTCCAAGGGCAATGTCACAAGATCCCGTCATGTTTCCCGAACCAGAAAAGTTCAAACCCGAGCGTTTTCTGGGCGAGAAAGATCAATCGGCCGACGAACTTTCGTTTGCATTCGGATTCGGCAGGCGTGTTTGGTACGTGCGCTGCGTGCTTTCATTTCCTCGCTTTCTCGATCCACAA
>JBBPOJ010001522.1:0-13100 GCA_038091395.1 Leccinum rimulosum | reverse complement strand
GCCTTCGTCGCAAACAGCTACCTCACTGATTATGGTGGTGTCGACATCTGGTGGACCGGTTCTAGACTCGACAACCTTCCCGCAAAGCTACCGTCCGTCGGGATGCCCGTGACACAGAACACCGTTGTCAAATACCGCTATTTCTTCAACACGGTCACATTCAGCTACACGACCGCGTTCTACTCCTTTGAAGATTGGGAGTTGCTCTTTGACTGGATGGCGCTCCGCGGCGTCAACCTCCCCCTCGCATGGGTCGGCTATGAATACACCATCATCCAAGTATTCCGAGAAGCAGGACTCAACGACTCGGACATCTTCAACTTCTTGTCGGGTCCACCTTTCCAAGCCTGGAACCGCTTCGGGAACATCCAGGGCAGCTGGGGCGGCGAGCTACCGATGCAATGGGTCAACGATCAGTTCAACCTCCAGCAACAGCTCATCCCACGCATGGTCGAACTCGGGATGACCCCCGTGATGCCTTCGTTTACGGGATTCGTCCCACATGCACTCTCTACATTGTACCCTAACGCGTCCATCATCATCGGGGGTCAATGGGAGGGGTTCTCAAACGCATATACCAACGTCTCCTTCCTCGAGCCCTTTGACCCCCTCTTTGTCACTCTCCAAAAGTCCTTCATCGACAAACAGACGGCCGCATACGGCAAAGTGTCGCATATCTACACACTCGATCAGTACAACGAGAACAACCCATCCAGTAGCAACGCCTCGTACCTGCAGAGCATCGCGTCCAGCACATTCGCCAGTCTGCGCGCCGCTGACCCTGAAGCAGTCTGGATGATGCAAGGTTGGATGTTCTTCAGCTCTGAGACGTTTTGGACCACCGACCTCGTTCAAGCGTATCTCGGAGGTGTTCCAGGGAACGACAGCATGATCATCCTGGACCTCTACAGCGAGGCGCAGCCTCAGTGGCAAAGGTTGAATGCTTACTATGGAAAGTCTTGGATTTGGTGCGAGCTCCATGACTATGGAGGAAACATGGGTTTCGAGGGCAACTTTGTCAATGTCACGGAAGCTCCACTGAGCGCTCTTGCTTCATCTGGAGGTTCCATGGTTGGCATGGGCTTGACGCCGGAAGGTCTGGAAGGAAATGAGATTATTTATGACGTCCTTTTCGACCAGGCTTGGTCGGCGACGCCCATCAACCAGACTACATATATTTCTTCGTGGATCTCGAGGCGTTACAATGTTGAGAATCTCTCTCAAACAGTCATAGATGCCTGGCAATTGCTTGGCTCGACGATATATAACAACCAGAACCCATCAGCCCAGGCGACCGTCAAGAGCATCTTGGAGCTCGCGCCAGATTTGTCGGGACTCGTAAACCGCACCGGACATCACCCCACCCTCGTGTTCTATGACACCAATACCACCATTGTCCCTGCTCTACAGGCGTTGATCGACGCCGGCCAATCATCCAAAGAGCTCACCGAGATCCCAGAGTTCCTATACGACCTGGTGGACCTGACCCGCCAGCTGCTCGCCAACAGGTTCATCGACCTGTACCAGTCCCTCGTCAGCGTCTTCAACGCATCGACGACCTACGCGGGTGCGGTGCAAGCGGCGGGTGAACCTCTCCTGGAACTCCTGCAAGACCTTGACGGCCTCCTGTGCACGAACGCGTATTTCCGGCTGTCCCGCTGGCTCGACGGTGCGCGCAGCTGGTCGGGCGCCAACGAGACGTACGCAGGTTACCTCGCCTACACGGCGCGCAACCAGATCACACTTTGGGGGCCGACGGGCGAGATCGACGATTATGCGTCGAAGCAGTGGGGTGGGCTCGTGGGTAGTTATTATGCAGTGCGGTGGGCGGCCTTCGTTGGGTACCTTGTGGAGTGTAAACAGAACGGGACTACGTACGATCCGGGCACGGTGGCGGATTTGATGCTCGCGATCGGACAGCAGTGGGACGATGATAGCCATTCGGTAGGTTGTGGCGTCCTGGAAGGGAAGGCGGATACGTTGGGGATCGTGCGCGTGTTGGCTGCCCAGTACGCCTGAGTACTGCCTCTACCTAGCTCGCAAGTTACGGATGGATCCTCCTCGGAGCAATGTCACTATCTGTGGGATTCGGCGGTGCGTGGATGAACAGCACCAAAAAAAGGTGCCATACCATATCGACGACTAGAATGAAAAGACAGATCATCTCCACTGACCCAGTGGATCAGCATGTTCATGCCTCGCGCCCGTCCAGACTCCACATCCGAGCAGCCAGAACGCACTCCCGATCTCACCGATCTGCAGTGCTTCGCAGGACGTATCCATACGCACAACGCCCCTTTCGTGATCACGGCCGAGAAGAATATGTGAGCAAGCCATCATAGAACCGAGTTCCCCAAAAAAAGTCATGTGGTGGAATGAGACGACGGGTCGTCCAGCAGCCTATGGGTCAGCATTGCGTACACCTTTTGTAGTTGTCTTGGATGGTAAGACAACGATCCAACATCGGAAACGGAAACCGCTCGCATATAGCGTTCCTGAAGGGCCCTTGGAAACTTACTAGTAGACTGAAATAGCTCCGGACCTTAGTATCGTCGTCAGCGATTGCACCAGCGACCATGGACGCTGCTCAGGCTGACCCTTCTCTCTCTTCTCCGCCAATTAATCGCCCAAAACATCAATTATGACTTTGGTACATACGATTTGCCGTTTGTCACATTCGTTTACTGCACGAGAGCATGACCCTATAAACTTACTCCCGGGAGCCACGCCGGACTAGATGATAATAAAAAATGACGGACGTTTTCGGATTCTGAAATGGTCTTGGGCGTTGAGCCAATGCCGTTTCTGTGCAACCAGAACCCGGGACGATACCAAGCGCTAGCTGGGTCTGTTGTCTGATTGGTGGATGAAACCAAGATCAAACTGCAAACAATTCTCACGCCTCAGTACTAAGTAGACATGTCCCTCCTCGAGTGGTCCAGTGAGTTCAAAAAAATATGTTTTCACTTTGCCTCTTACCGATTTTATTCAGCGCCCGAGCGACGGAGAGACGAAAAGGTCTTATCTGTCATACCAAACGAGATTTACCTTCATGTCTTTCAATTCATTACCCCATCCAATGAACGCCTACCACCAGAAGAACTCAAGACATTCCACAAGCTTTCTCGGGTCTGCAAGTTCTTTGCCAACGTCTGCCTTCCACGCGTTTTCGAGTCCGTGGGGATCTCTAGCTTCGTTTCCCGCACAGACACCGCCCACAGATACAAGGCGTCGCTTGCATCTATGCTGTGCACACAGATTTCAGAGAAGCAACCTCTCGCGCTCGCGCTTGCTCAGACAGTGAGGGCATGTCATTTCACCAACCCGGCGCTGGCCCGCGCCGTGGAGTCATCATTGACAATCGATTCGTTCACTTTCAAGAAGTACATTTCTGCAACCATACTCATGAAGAACATCCGCGAACTCCTCTTCTCAAACTATGTTGTGGAAACGGAGCACTGGAGTATGATCGCAGCACTGCCGTCGCTTACGGATCTGTCGCTACATTCGTGCGAGCTTGAGGAGCCTCCTTCAGTGGGCGGCGAACCCGAGTTCGAGCTGAAAGTATCTCGACTTAGTGTGCTTGACTGTGAATGGGATCTGCTACCTCTCGAGCTCGCTGATCTGGAGTGCTTGCGCATACTTACGATGGAGTTTGGGACTCTCGATGAAACCTGGTTTTGCGACGGAGAGAATTGGCTACTCGAGTCTGCGATCACGGAACTGCAATTCCATGTTAGCGAGGCAGAAACACTTCACATGAACCACTCTCTGGATTACACCCTCGAGCGATTGCCGCGGTCTCTCGAGGTGCTGTGTTTCTTCGTTGAATTGTCAGATGACTGGGAAAATACTCTATTAGTCTTCGCGCACATGTTGGATGCTGCATCGGAGAGGCTTTCTTCCTTGCGCTCACTCACAGTGCGAATGGTAGATGGGACGCCAGTCATGGACGTAAGTCGACGTGTGTCCCTTGTTTGGTGTCCCGCATGGTCACTGAGTCGTTCATTGTTTCCCCTCCCTGTAGGAGCTTTCCCGATCTATAGATGGTACGGATCTCTACACGTGTAACATCTGTCCTGAAAGGCTGATCGTTTTTCGCTTTGCCTCGGTGCATCAGATTGTTTGCCTGACGTTCGACGTATCCTTGATGATGAGTTCGGACTTGCGTCCGGTCATGATACTAATCTCAAGCACGTAGATTTTTTCGGGACGATATTCCGTTCGGTGGACGGGGTGTGGTCGGAAGGCGTATTATAGTACAGCAGACGCGATAAGTATCTTGTCACAATAGCATGTCATCCGTCACCGATTCATACTAGTACGAGCCAAAAAAGCGTTTGATTAACGCGTCTTGCCACAGTATGTCCCTCAGGCTCCTCAAGCGGTCCAACAAGTTCAAAATACGTTTTCATGCACTTGGATATATGCTATGTGATCGCAGGGGAGCAGCCTCTCGCGCTCGTGCTCGTGCTCGCCCCATCTCCCAATGGCGTCACGGTCAGATGGTGGAGAGTGCGATTTGTCGTTCTTGTATGTCATCATATGTGACGAGATATCGCCGCTGATCGATAGTAGTCTTGTTTGCTTCCATTTGCCAAGTAGCGCTCCAACATATATATACGTACCGACCTGCCCTGATGCTATCCAACGTTCATCACCTTCTCTGATCAAACCGATCTTTCTTGATAGTCACAAACTTTGTTACACTGTGAGCCTGCTCACGACAACACACCATCCGTAACTTGAACTACTAATAATTGTGCACCGCTAGATAGTTGACCACTGACCACTGATATGGGTATCAAAGCAGCATATGCGACCTTGCTGACGAAGACCAGCTACCTGCCAGGTGTTCTAGTCCTAGACTACACCCTTCGGTCGGTGGGCTCCGACTATCCATTGGTTGTAATGGCTACCCCTACCCTACCCCAAGAAGCTCGAGATATCCTTACGAGAAGGGGAATCACTGTAGTAGATATCCAGCCTCTTCAACCCCCCGTGGGTCTAGACGCTCTTCCCGCTCAAGATGCTAGGTTTGTGGAAGCCTGGGCGAAGCTGAGGTGAGGCCTTTGGATCCTTGAACGTCTAATCACTGAACGTTTAAACCCAGGGTCTTTGAGTTGGCGGATTACGACGTAAGCGAAACGGATCGCTGCACCAGCCCCCGCATGACCCGAACTTCCTTTGATCATGATAGCGTATCGTCCTCCTAGACGCTGACATGATCGTGATGCGGAATATGGACGAGCTGATGGTTCTTCCGCTCGCCAAGGACGAAATAGCAGCCACCCACGTCTGTGCCTGCAACCCCCGGAAATTGGATTATTACCCAGCCGACTGGTAAGCATCCTACTATCAATGTCCAGCCAACTCGCTCAGCCCAGGAAAGGGTGCCAGAGAACTGTGCTTACACACCCCTGTCCCATCCGACCGGTCTAACGAACCCGACGAAATATACCGACAGCAGCCCAAGACCCTATTCTCTGCTTAACGGCGGCCTCGTCGTGTTCAATCCCTCGCCAGCGCTCGGTCAGGAAATCTTTAATCATCTTTACACGTCCCCGCTTCTGTCGACCTGGACATTCACCGATCAGGATCTTTTATCCGACCTTTTCAAGGGAAGATGGAAACCATTGCCCTGGTGCTACAATGCGCTCAAGACGTTAACGGTAATTCACACACCGCTCTGGCGGGATGAGGAAGTCAGGTGCCTTCATTATATCCTTGCGGACAAGCCCTGGCATGCTAGGGTACCAAAGGAGGGAGGGGGGGAGTACGATAGACTGCATCAGTGGTGGTGGGATAGACTGGAATCATTGGGCGCAGAGATGCAGGTCAGCGATAGTGAGGGCTGGAAGGTGATCATAGCAAACGTCGCACAAGTATAATTTTAAAATATGTGAATATCTCGTCCATAGAGCGACGACACCCGTATGTGTATGTTCTATATCATGATCTCCACGAAACCAATACTTCATCAGTTCGATATCTTCTCGGTTGTTGTTGAGTGACATTTGTAGTAAAAAAAAGGATGAAATGTACCTTTGCGTACAGGTGCTTTCGGAAAGAGGGGTGCGTTCTCCCATCCGATAGCTCAAAAGACCGGCATGAGCGATCATAATACCGTTGTCAATACAAAAGCTAACGGAAAATCAAAACCATGAGTCATCAAAAAGATTAAGTCGAACCATACCGCTCGTCCGTCGCAAAGACGTGAGCATCACGCTCCTCACCCATGATCCGCATCATTTCTTGCAGTCGTTCATTACCTTTGAGATCCGTGAATCCGAAGTTCAAAAGAAGGGATCATGCACTTACATCCTACACCACCTACGATGAGGACCTCCCTGCTAGCAACGTGAGCCATAGCTCGTTCAGTGATCTCTACCAGCATTGCAAACACAGTTTCTTGGAGAGAAAAACATAGATCGGCAGGTGTTATAATGTCGTCTTCTGATTCGTCGAGCGCCTCAGAGGGACGGAAGCGCTTGTCAACTGTGTATGCTTCGATCGAAGTCAATACGCCTGAAAGACTGACGTCCATTCCCTTGGTCGTGTATGGAAGTGATACGAGTCGCTTCCCCCTGAGCATATGTGAGAGTGGGAAGGGGAAACCTATGTCGAGGAAAAACGTACTTCTTTGCTTCCTGCTCGATGTTGTAGCCTGGGCTTGGATCGTTACTCAGATTGATGATTCTCGCGAACCGGTCAAGACAGTTGCCCACAGCGATATCCAATGTTTCACCGAATATCCTATAGCGTTGTTGAGAATATGCTATAACCTGCGTATTGCCGCCCGAGACGTAAAGGACGACGGGATTATCAGCTTTGGTGATCACGCGACCCATCTCGATGTCTGCACCAATGTCTGAAACGCGGGTTCACACAGATAAACGAGGGCTCACGTCCAACGCAGTGATTGACTGCCACGAGAGGTTTATTGTAGAGGAGGGAGAGCGTTCTAGCAACCAGTGCGACGGATTGGAGAGGGGCACCCATACCAGGGCCTTGGAGTCATGCCAAGGTGAAATTCTGGCGTGACTAGAGAGACGAAGGGGACATACCCTTGGTGTAACATATGCAGTCCAAGTCTTCTATGCTGATCTTGGCCTGTTCGATCGCACTCTTGATCACGTTGAGGGCCCACTCTCGATGGTGCTGAGCGGTATCTCGGGGAAGGAAACCTTCTCCTGGCGGTGTTATGTATGTATGTCGTACGTTGGCCAGGACATTTGTGGAGCCATCGGCATTATGTTCGATGATCCCCGCGCCCAGCTTGTTGGCCGAGCCTTCGAGGCCGAGGGCCAGATAAGGTCTGTCTGCTGTAAATCAGGACTCCACGATATAGATCTGACCTGAAGGTCTCAACTGGGTAGTTTGAGTGGGTTACGTCCAAAAGCCATGACGCTGGAGAATTCTTCAGGACAGAAGTCACTAGATGAGATAAGATGGAGAGCTTGAACATAGACTCCGCGCTACGGCTAAAAGAGGCAAACCATCATTGGCATCCTTTCAACTCGCAAATCCAAAGGCGAAGCTTCAACACGGCGGAGAATGATCGATGATCAGCCAAGCAAACACAGGGTAATGATATGCACGTGTGTACTACCGCCCCATTTCTTCATCTCATCGGTGGGCCACACGGTATTCATTGTATATCAGGTACTTGCAAAGATATCGCGGTGGCGAGTCTCGTCATATCATTACGATGTCAAAGGTCTATGATTGAAGACAGTGCCAGAGCCAGAAAGCATGCATCCGAATGATCTATGGTCATGGAAAGAACCGACAACAAAAACTATGCCCCCAAACCACTGGTTCAATAAACGGGCATAACTGAAAATATCCTCATACTTTTAGAGCATAAAGGTCAAAGGGTTCTCGAGATAGCCCTTGAATGCAGACATCCATCGTGCGCCCACTGCGCCATCAACAGTCCGGTGATCAGAGCTGAGGGTCACTTTCATCTGATTGACCGTCTTGAAGCCACGCTCTTCCTCGGGTGCGGGTACCAGCGCAAGTTTGGTGGAGCCAACGGCGAGGATGCAAGATTGAGGAGGGTTGATGATCGCCGTAAAGTGGTCAATGTCGAACATGCCAAGGTTGGACACAGTGAAAGTCCCACCCTGAAAGGCGGGTGAGAATGCGAGTAAACGAGACAAGAAGGTGCTAACCTGATACTCCTGGGGCGCGAGTTTGCCGTCGCGGGCCTTCTTCGCGAGCCCCTTTGCTTCGGCAGAGATCGTTGCCAAACCCTTGGAACCAACATCCTTGACGATGGGTGTAATCAAACCAGTAGGAGTTGCAACAGCGACGGATATATCTGCATTCTTGTATCTGGAACGAATTAGGCTGCATTGACGAACTAAGATCTCGTGACATACTGCCTGATGACATCACCCAGCCATGCAGAGTTGGCTTCGGGAACGTCCTTGAGTGCACAAGCAACGGCCTTGAGAACGAAGTCATTCACGCTGAGTTTAGCAGCCTGGTCCTTTGCGCCCAATGTCTTGTTGAACACTTCGCGAAGTTTGAATACCTTGTCCATGTTGATCTCGACGGTCAAGTAGTAATGAGGAAGTTCTTGCTTGGATTGGGTAAGACGCGTGCCAATGACCTTGCGTATGTTCGAGACTGGTATGTCCACGTAATCCGGCGACGCTGGGGCTGCGTCGGCGGACAGAGCGGGGGCAGAAGGGGCCGGGGGTTGGTACCGTTCGACGTCGTCACGGATGATGCGCCCTTCGGGACCTGTACCTTTGATGTTTGCCAGCGGAATACCTTTCTCCAGAGCAATTTTTTTAGCAATGGGAGAAGCAAATATCCGGTCGCCTGTCGGAAGCTCAGGCTTTGTCTCCTGGGGCTTAGATACAGGAGGTGGGGACGACTGGGCAGTTGGTTCAGGTTCGGAAGGTGGCTGTGGTGTGGACACAGGTGCAGCCGAAGCAGCCTCGGCGGCCATTTGAGCAACACCGGAAAGGTCATCACCTTCCTCGGCGAAGATGGCTATTGGGATGCCCACGGCGATGTTCTTGGCGCCGTCTGGGGACTGAAAAGGGCATGAATAAGGAAAAAGGAGTGAAAGAATGAGTGCATACAATGATTTTGGCAAGAATGCCGTCATCCTGAGCTTCGACGTCGATGGAGGCCTTGTCGGTCTCCTGTGGAGGGTGTGAGACGGGACGCGTGCGGAACGGGGCGGAAGGCGCGTACAATTTCAAGAAGAACATCACCGGCGGTGAAGGACTCGCCCTCGCTCTTCTTCCACGAGGCAATGCCCCCCTCCGTCATGGTGGGACTCATGGCGGGCATTGCGAACCTGGAGAGGGCATATCTCCGGGCGGAGGTGTGTAGGCCTGTCGGGGAGAGGGTAAGAAGAGGGCACAGGGGATGGAAAGGGACACGTACGACGTGCGGCTAGACGAGCGAGGGATGCAGACATCGTGCGCGACGTTGAGGACGGAAGAAAAGAAAGTTGTTTTCGTTTTTGAAGCGAGCAAAGTGATGAGTGAGAAAACAAATAGCCGCAAATCCCGTACCCATCCGAGACGGCCCGATGCGAATAAGAATAAATAAATATTTTTTAATAATGTTGTTCCTGCCAGGCCAGCCCGTTCCCGTGCAGCAGGGAGGGTCGCTCCCCGCCATCGGACCTGGTCTCTACATCAAGCACGGCCAAGTGCGCGCCAGTCTCGTGGGCAAGCTCGACAGCCAGCCCACACTCGCCATACACCGTCAACGACCGCACCCGCCCGCACCCAACTCACTCATCCTCGGCACCGTCACCCGTCTCTCCCCGCTCCAGGCCGTCGTTGCCATATCCGTCGTCGATGGCGTGCCCCTGCCCCTCGGAGAAGAGTTCACGGGCGTGATCCGCACCCAGGATATCAGGGCGACGGAAAAGGACAAGGTTAAAATCGCGGACTGCTTTCGAGGCGGCGACGTCGTCAAGGGGCTCATCGTCAGTCGCACTCCCTCACCCGACGCGACGTCTGACACGCCGAATGCAGATCTCCCTCGGTGACGCGCGTAGCTACTATATCACGACCGCACGCAATGATCTCGGCGTCATTTCTGCCACGAGCGAGGCGGGTGGGTGCATGTTCTGTACGGCGGTGCGCTGCTGACACGCATACATGGACAGGTGCGACGATGGAGCCGGTGTCGTGGCAGGAGATGCGTTGTCCGAGGACGGGGAGGATCGAAAAGCGCAAATGTGCCAAACCGGAGAATCTGTGAATTACGTAATGACTCAGGGATCGTGGTTCGAGTTAGTTGGTCGGTTACAACGTTGACCGCGACTGTATTTTTTATTCGACAGGGTTGGTTTTCATGACCGCAGTGCTCTCCCCCGTAGATGCACTACGTAGAGACTCGATAATGGCTTCGCACGACGACAACCAGTTCAAGTATGCGCACGTCACTGCCACGTCTTCTTGTCTCGCTTACCCCTCCGTGAGCTATTCTTCCCCCACAGACTGGAAGGCCAAGTACTATGAGGTCGCAGACATGCTCTCAGAAACTCGCGCAGAGCTCGACGAATTTCACACCTCCAGCAAGGAACTCGAGGAGGAACTCGTCAAGGAAATAGAACGCACAGAGAAGGCACAGCAGGACCTCAAGGTCAAGGTCTCCCGTGTAGAATTAGAGAGGGACGAATGGAAGGTCCGTTTGCCTCTCCCTCGCACTCAACGGCCACTCAGCTTCTGTCACAGTCCAAGTTCATGTCCCTCCAAACCACTCACAACACCACAACCACCTCTTTGCAGCGCGAATTGGACACCGTAAGGCAGGAGTGCCAGAAGCTCAAGGTCCAGCTACGCGACCTTGAAATGGGTAACGACGACCTTGAACGGAACGAGCGGGCAGTCACTTCTACCTTGGCCGACGTCGAAGCCAAGTATTCCCGTGTACTCGAAGAGAAAATCCTTCTCGAGCACGAGCTCCTTGACAAAGCTAGCCTAGAGGAGGAATGTCAGCGGTTAAAGGATGAATTACGAGGTGCCTTTGATCGTCTGCCGCTATCCCAGTTGCTCACAATTGGTTATAGATACCGGCGTCGAAATGTCTATCCTCAAGGATCAACTTTCAGCTGCTCGCTCAAACCAGCCAAGAACCGATTCAGAATTTTCCCCTTCCAACGCACCCTCATCCTCCTTCCCTATGTCCTCCCCTCCATCAACCGAAGAAAGTCTACTAAGTACCCCCCCGCCCCCCGAGCTCACGTTATGTGAGCTGTCGACTGAAAAATCATCGGTTTTCACGCACTCCCGTCCTCCATCTACTTCTTTCAGTTCGACTTCTGGCCATTCCACCCTACTCCAACGAGCTGGCTTCCAGCCGGGCAAGTTCTCTACTTCAAATTCCACCCCTGCTGTCACTCGCTCCAGCACCTTGCCCACCCTCTCGGCATCACGTAACCCAGCCCTTCGGACACCCATTCCCCGGCCAAACCTTGTCGCATCCTCATCCTCCACCATCCCCATCACGGCCTCGAAGAGCAGAGGAGTCCAAATGGTTTCCGAAATGCGTGCACGTGTGAAGAATCTAGAGCAGAAAATTCACACTCGTGTTCCTCGACTACGCATGGGCAGCAATGCAGGCAGGCAAGGTATAAATTCCTTTGCGCTATCAGCAATTACCCCTCCGCCGAGCAGCACGGCCGCATCATTTACATCGAAGGTTGCTGCTCAACGAACAGCACCCTTTGACAGCAGACTTGCTAGACCCGACTTCCAGAGACACAGCGCAGATGCCTCGCCGCCAAAGAGCGGCGCGACAACCCCTGACCCCAATGCGTCAGGGTGGGTTCTTATCATGGACGACACCCCTTCTCCCGTGAAGGACATGGAGAAAGAACGGAGGCGGGTATCTAGCCCCTCTGCCCCAAGTTCCTTCCGCAGTGGAATTCCTACTTCAGCATCTTCTCCTACTTTTTCCAAATCCAATTCGATGAGCAGCCGTAGACCGCAGTCCCGCCTTTCTGGTGAGAGCCAGAGTACCACGGCCACAATCAGCACCATCCCTACACCCTCCTCTCGTCCTGCGACACCCACATTCTTACCTGTACCTACGCCTGGTCTGTACGGCAGCGGATCCACCATGGGAAGTGGCCTGAAGCGTTCAACTGGGCCGGGTTTAACTGCCAAAAACCAGCCAAAGCGTGGTTCGCTTGGATCTGGTTCACCACCGTCATCTGAAAACGAATTCCGTGCTCGCGAACGCCCTGCATCGTACAGCAACAAACTGAACCGTCAAGTCGCCAAAAATCTTCCTTATTTCTCGGCCTCGGACACAAATGTGACGTTCCGGACTCCCTCAAGAATACCATCGTCCACAGCATCTCCGTCGGTCTTGACGCAGAGCAGAATTGGGCGGCCAGCAGGTGTGTTGAGTGGGCGCCGAAGCGTTGGTCTAGATCCCCCTGTAGAAGATGGCGGTGGGGACTCAGAGCCTGGTGCTGGCATAGTGAACAGGGGGCGGTCAGGGAGTACGACGTTCGGTTTTGGATACTGAGCATGATTATGCAAGTCATGATTCGTTTCTATCTCATGAGGATGATTTACCCCTACTTACACTGCTGTTGCGGAGCAGCATAGCCCTACTGCGAGCGACATCATCCTGGTTCCTTCTTCTCTGCACGTGGTCTCGAGGACCTATACCAACACCTGGTCACACTACCACACCATGCACCTGTTGTTCTACCTTTCATTGTTTATGCTAGCCCCTTCGATAAGGGTAGAACGGTGCTGACCCTTTGTCTAACATTGCCAATCTCTGTATTTACCTGCTTTCGTTCGGTCGTTCTACGATAACTGGTTGTTTTATATTCTCCCCGTGGCATTCTAATTGTTTATTCTGTCATATTTCTGTGGAACGCAACTTATATACCACCAAAGTGTTGTGGCTGTGCGAGTGTCCTAGTCATGTCCACCACCGAGGTTGGGCCGTCTTCGATCACCCCCGAGCAAAATAGATCGCTGAACCGACAGGAAATCCTCGACGAAGACGAATACACAGCTGCCCTGTCTCACATCATCGCTCGCGATTTCTTCCCCTCCCTCGTACACCTCGACGCCGCCAACGGCTACCTCGAT
>JBBPOJ010001521.1:0-13101 GCA_038091395.1 Leccinum rimulosum | reverse complement strand
GTACATCTCAGATCGGTATCTTCCCGACAAGGCGATTGACCTCGTGGACGATGCTGCATCTGCCCTGCGGCTCGCTCAGGAGTCTAAGCCTCTGATTCGTCCAAATTCAAGGAGCCTTTTTCCGACGAAAAAAAACTCCTTTGATGAATCATCACCCCCATCCTGCTCCCGAAGCCCATTCTCCGAATTCTCCCCTTCTGAATGACTCTCATAGATGTCAAAGTACGCTCCCCGCATCGTTGGCTACCTTTTTCTGATGATTGGACACTTTCTCGTGTCATTAGCCTCCTCGGACCTCGTTGCTTTGAAGCTCGCTGGCTAGCAAGGAACTGATCCATTAAAACCATGTCCAAGCTACCCGACATGTTCGTTGACCCTGAAGACTCGCAGTTGGTGGCAGACGCCAAGACACAAGTCCCGGAAAATCATGACAACTCATACACTGAGCGCGATGTTGTCCTTTACAACATCAGCATCGGTGCCACCGAGCAGGAGCTCCAGTGGACATACGAGGACCACGACGAATTCAACGCTCTCTCCACTTTCGGTGTCATCCCACAGTTTGGTGCCAGCTCGGGCGTACTACCCTTTTAAACTGGATGGCTCCCGAACTTCAACCCCGTACGTCTTCGCTTGGGGATCAGGTTTCTGCGTTCTATCCCAGGTCGAGTCTGACCTCGTTCAATCACGTGACAGGCCAAGCTTTTACACGGCGAGCAATACTTGTCTATCAAAGGTCCCATACCGACTGAAGCCAACGTCGTGAACGATGCCCGTTTCGTGCCTACCTTCCTCCCGACTTGGACCTGCCCCATGGGGCTGGATTCTCCCACGTCAACTGACCATGTCAAATACGTAGTCTTCTCGAAGTTTTGGACAAGGGTCGGCCGCATTCGTCACCACGCTCGTTCAAACCAGAGATCGGGACACAGGAAGGTTGTTGTTCGAAAATCAAGCAACCGTCTTCATCCGTGGAGCGGGTGGTTTTGGTGGTAAACGCAGTGGAGCCGGTGCGTCCCATTACTCTTCATCGGACCAACTCGGTCGTATTGCGTATGGCTCAATCCTCGGGACGTGTCTGCAGACAGAGGCGTGGCGACGGCGGTCAACATGCCGCCAAAACGCGCGCCGGATGCCGTGATGGAGGAAAAGACGTCACCCACTCAGGCTGCTTTATACCGGTCAGTTCCTATTCGTTATCTCGACGTTATCTCGGGCGCTTTGTTTCATGACCATTTGCACGACTTTGAACGCTAATTGCGCACATCAGATTGAGCGGTGACTATAATCCATTACATGTATGCCTCATTTTCGCTTTCCTTCTTTCGTGAAAGCGTGTCTGAAAAAAGGACTGCTGATCTCGCAGTGCTTCCATTCCATCGATATCTTGCATGATGTTTGGTATTGCTGAATCAATCCGTCGATCGCCCTCACCCCCATAGATTTTGCCCGAGTTTGCTGCGATTGGTGGTTTCGAGAAACCGATCTTACACGGTGCGTCACCTACGTCGATCCTCAAGGCGGAAGACCCTGACGATGATCCAAAGGCCTGTGTTTCATGGGCATCTCAGGGAAGCATGTCCTCAAGACATTTGGTCCCTTCGAGGATATCAAAGTCAGGTACATTCACGAACTCGAGCACACGTGACGCTTCGGCATCCGGTATTTTTTATCGAGGAGCACTGACCCGTTATCGTCGGCGTTGCATGTCTCCGCAGGTTTTCTGGCGTCGTGTACCCTGGAGAGACGCTCGTCACAGAAATGTGGAAGGAAGGCAACAAGGTGATATTCGGTGTGTCGTGTTTTTCGTGCCAGTACTAGCCTGAGTGGGGTGGCTCCCGTGACCGTCTCACGCGATGTGTAACAGTCACGAAGACCAAAGAACGGGGGAGTATGGTTCTGACGAGCGCCGCGGTGACTTTGGCAGAAGGGAATAAGGCCAAACTGTAGGCTGGTCGTTTGCGCATGGCGGCGGCGCTGGCGGGGACTTCTCCTGTCTTCGAAGCACCAGTTTTCACTCCACTGAAAAAAAAGACTGTTTGCATTATCGTCAATGGATTTTCCGGTACATCAGCAAACCTACATTTTTTCTGCCTTACTGACAGGACTGATAGCAGTCCCATCAGTACTGTCAGTCTGTCAGTCCATCACTAAACCAGAAAATTGTGATCTGACAGCAGCCAAGCATCATGTAAGAAATTCATTATCTCAGCTATTCATTGTGTCAATATACCAGTTATCCCAGTACTGCAGCACATAAAACTCTCAATAAAACAGCCACCCCAGTATGCCAACATTTCAGGAAGTCAGACAGTCAATATATCAAATAAATCAGTATTCCAGTATTTCAACACATCACACAAATCAGCCTGTCAGTGACATCATGAAGTCAGATACTCAATATATCAAACAATTCAGCATTTCAATATATCCACAACTCAGATTCTCAGCATGTCAGTTGGTCAAGAAATCAATATGTCATTACTATCAATGAATTCATCATATCATTACCTGAGGGACTCAGAAACTCAGCATCATAGTCAATTATGTAGGTCAGTCTATCACTAATATCAGCTTATTATTCAATTAGTGTATCATTATTTCACTGTATCACTAGAACCAGGTGGTCAACCTCTGAGGCACTTCAGAGAGTCAATATTTCACCACTTTCACTTCAGCAGCTTGTCTGTCATATCAACTTCTCAACATCTCAACATTACAGTATATAAGGATGTCAGGTGCTTCACTATCTCATTATTCACAATTAAATCAGACCATCATCCTACCATATAACCATATCTTTCAGGCCACCATTATAGCAATCAGGTTCATTCTAAGCCATTTCTACTACCACTACTATTCCGAATCTACCTCAATGCAAGCTGCCCTTCCTGATACCAAGCCCATCTTTGAACAAGTAGCAGCAACACTAGGAGCAGCCTTGTGAGCTCCAATATACTTCTTTGCCCCATCAAAAATCTTCCTCCACTGCTTCTCAGTTAGGTGCTCTACCGAAGTCATTACCTCATTAAACGCAAAACCCCAAACTCCCTGGGAAAAAGTACGATCTTTCTTCTTGGGTGGGAGTGTATAAATCCCAGTCTTCCACAACTTGAATGCTCTCTCAACCTAGTATTTTTTTAAAGCTTGCTGAAGAGAAGCAGGAGAGAACTCACAGCGACAGTTGCAAAGGCAAGGGCAGCGGCTGGATATTTTCTCCCCTTGACTTGAGCCGAGACAGCCATTGTGGTTTCATGATAATGAGCAAAGGTGTCTAGGATCACCTCATGCAAGAAGACACCCGACTTGATCTATTGAAATGGTGAGACACTATCAAGGGGAATCAGACGACTTACAATATTATCAGGGTCATTGTTATCAAACTCCTTCCACATGTATGGAAAGACGACGGGTGGATGAACTACCTGGTTACCCATCTCATCAATCTCCTCATTGATCTCGGGAACAGCCCAGGACACATAAGCCGCATGGGACTTTGGACCATTGAATACTTTGTACCGTGAAAAGTATGCCTTGACAGCCAGAACTGCCCGTTCTGCAAGATCCCCTCGCCAATCATACGTGCGCTGCTTGAGCTACAGAAGCCTGAGAGTCAGCAACCGTCTCAACAGAGAATTGAGACTTACCAGTGACCACACTGGATCATTATGGTGTCCCAGCTTGTGCTCGATACTCATAAAATGGTCCCAAAGCGCCTGTCCACAGTGGAGATGCTCCGCACGCTCGAGCTTCCAAGGATTCTCAAGTGTAGCATAGTAGACATACCACCGTGGCAGTAATTTGTCACGCCAGGTATCAAGAGTGTCCGGATACCCCGGAAGATCTCGGTTCCTGAATATCTGCCTCTTACCCTTAACCCGTAGTGGAGGTTGGTCACCACTCTCGGCTTCATCCATCTCTTCGTCGTCAGTCTCGACATCCATATACCTGTCATCATCCCCGGGCTGGTTGCGAACGGGCGCAGGGTGGTGCTTGCGCCGGCTGGAATTCTCCAATTCGGGTCTCAGAGCAGTCTTAGACGACTTGAGAGCAAGTTTGCGAGGGAGTATAGAGACGGGAGACTGCGGCAACGTTACGGATGATCGTTCAAATATATTACACGACATACCTTCGAAAAATCGTTAGCATCCTTCCTGAACGCCGCGGTGCGTGGCATCTGCGATCCTGAGGGCTGCGAACGTGACTTCGTGGCGCGCGTATCTTGTTTCTCTTTGCCCTTGCCATTACCGGCTCGCTGCGGCTGATATCCCCGCGGTAATTTTACATCGTTAGTGTTGGCGAAGCCCGCAATTGAGCATCGGCACAACACTTACCTTTTCTTGCTTCTTCGTGGTAGCAACTGCCTTTGGTAAGCGTTGTTCTTGCATCTGTATACGCCGGCTGGGAGGGGGAGGAGTGTTCCCCTCCCCATCTTCGTCATCTCGGTCTCCATTTCCGACTTGATCTCCATCGTCTCGTTCTCCATCATCTCGCCGTCCGTTTTCATGTCCATACTTGTATCGGTCTCCTTTAGTCGCTTCATTGTCCGAGTCGCCTTCTTCGGTCTCTTTGTCCGAGTCCCTTTGACGGCTATTGTGAGGCTTATTGAGTTCGACCTGATCGTTTCGTTTAGCGGAATGGTTATGCGTCGAACGCACGACGCGGAAAGCTTGCGTTGTGGACATAGAGCGGTTTGGCGGCGGAGCTGTGTGAGAGTCGTCGACATCCATCGCCGCAACGTCTTCAGCAGTACCAGGAGGGGGATCTTCAAATGTATCTTGCATTCCTCCGTAGGGTCGATAGGAAACCACTGAAAAAGAATGAAGCTCGTTCTGTTAAGTAATATACGAGACGCACCCGGCTGAGAATTAGATGTCTCTCCTAAAATGAATAGGTGCCATCATTCTACGGCGAAAAAAATGAGATCCACAAGTAACTTACGGGAGATCGCGTTTAGGTCGGAATCGACGGGTTGCGAGGTGGAACGGCTTGTAGCGGGGCCGATTTTCCTTTGCTGCCAGTTAGGAAGGAGACCGGAGACTGGTGGGGCAGTGCGCGACGTGCTTGAATTCGTTGTCGGCTGAGTCTTAGGCTTCTTCTGGGGTGGTCTGTAGCGTAGAAAGGCAGGGATACGAATTAAATCCATAGTGAGCGCCGGTCAGTATCGATAAGCGCTTGAGCGCCGAAGTAACGCCATACCCTTCGGAATTTCCTTTTTCAGCATGCTCAGGCCTTGCGCCGTGTGTGCGCTCCTCTCCACCTTCTACTCGTCCTCCCATACCACCACTCTCTCCGTCGATATCCAACTCTTCGTCGACATCCAACTCATTTCCACCTTCAAGGTTACTCCGGGCACGCTTCGAAACGATCGCAGCTTTGTTTTCCGAATATCGCCCGAGCGCTCGTTTTCTCTCATTCGTCGGTTGTCCTGCAAGTTCTCTCTGTCCTGAGTCGCCCCTCCCCGGATCGGCACTGTTTGTGCTTCTCCTGCGAGCAGCTTCAAATAGAGGTGAGTATCAAGGCATATAATCTGAGACCGTATGTGATCACTCACTGATCTCCCTAGATACCTTCTGTTCCTTTCGTACGTCTCCTCCATTCCCGGTGCCCTCCGATACTAGTATCTCCCGCATATTCATAGCACGGTCTCCTCCCTCATCTAACTCGCCGTCTGAGTTGGCGCCGTTGTCCTCCGCGATCGTAAGTTCTTTCTGTCGACGAATAGCCGCTCTCACTCCGCCGTTCGTAGCTGACTCCTTGCTCTTCTTTACTCGTTGGCTTCCCGTCCTATTGTTCTCGTCGTCGTCGTCGTCGTCTATCAAGGTTCCCATTAGTTTCAGTGTCCGTTTACTTTAGTGAGAAGGTATGTACCGTGTATTCTGCGTTGCGCTGCAGTCGCTAACGGCTTCTTCGTGACCGGGGGACCTGACGGTTTGCGTGCGCTTGCCAAATCACTCCGTCGTCGCTTGTCCATCTCGCGTTCAACCACGGCGACCTGTTGAATTATCTCCTGGCGTTCCGTTTCCGTTGGTTTGCCAGCTTTCGAAGCTTTCGCTGCCGCCGTCCTTGCTGGATTCGGCTCGTCGTCGTCTGGAAGCGACGAAGCCTTGAGAAGATCTCCCGGGTGCGTATCTTTGTTCTTCGTACGCGTCATGACTGGCATCGCGCTGACGCTCGGAGGTGATAGTGGTAAACCGTGCCGCGAGCGAGACTGCGGCCCGAACTTGTCAAGTCTCTCAACGGTGCGGATAGTGGTGCGACCGTGACACGAGCAAGAGCAAGACTACGAGTAAAAGAAAGGGCAAGAGAAAGACTACTACTAAGTTGAACGTGTCGGTGTCGGTTCAACTTTCAAGTTGTTTGTGACTACGACTGTGACTCCGGCACAACACCAAACAAATAAAG
This sequence comes from Leccinum rimulosum, assembly GCA_038091395.1. NCBI lineage: Eukaryota > Fungi > Basidiomycota > Agaricomycetes > Boletales > Boletaceae > Leccinum > Leccinum rimulosum. The sequence goes on along the minus strand of JBBPOJ010001521.1, from coordinate 6,696 downwards.
GTGCGTGACCACTTACTATGTTGCCATTTTCCTGGCATAAGTTCGTGATTACAACTTCGAGCAAAATTATTACTATACATTCAGTTCAAGTTACAATAATGACGTTCGAGACTTTGGGTAGTAGTTCTATCTTATAAGTAGTTGTAGTTGGAAATAACTTAGCTTTTCTCAGCCGGGCTTTTCACTTGCGTTGGTTTTTTGTGATAATATAATACTAATGAGGCGTATATTTCAGTTTGCCTAGAATGGCTTCTACGTTCCGACCCCGGAAGTTCTACTGTGCAAATAAGGTTGGCCCAAGCTGTAGCAAAGGGTTTTCCTCAAGGGGAGGATATATGCAGCATCAAAATGCAATGCATCACAAGCTTACCGGTACAAAAATGCGGCCTCGTCAACATCCTTCACCTCCATTATTGGCAGTGGCAGATCACAAGGCCGCAGGTCATGGTCAAGGTGTAGAAAGTTCAGATTCAGAGTTAGATTCAGGTTCCAAGTCAGGTACTACCAGTGATGTGGAGCCACAACCCATTGGTGCATATTATGAGGTACATCCAGTGTTGGATGGTAGGTAACACTTGATTAATTCAAATATATAAATTATAACAATTGAACTTTAGCAACTCCTTGTGATGTAGAAGGGAACTATCTGCCTCCTGGATCTAAACCATCATCCCTTCCCAAAGCTCATCCCCATTCAAATGATCCCTGGCATCCATTCAAAGACCAGGCTCAGTTTGAGCTGGCAGATTTTTTATTTCGCCGTAATCAGATGCCTGGTGGTCAAATTGATGACTTGATGCAGCTTTGGGCAGCTAATTCACAAGGCCAGCCCCCTTTTGCCAATCATGAGCATCTTTATGGGCTTATTGACAAGATCATGGAGGAGGAGACATGGGAATCTTTTGAAATGCAGCATGCTGATGCTGATGACCCCTCTGCACCAGTGTGGAAACAGGGCACATATAAGATGTGTCTTCGTGATGGTGCAAAGTTGGTGGATCAACAACTCTCAAATCCAGATCTCAAGGACTTTATCGACTATTCACCACGTCAAGTTTTTGGAGAACAACACCAGCGTGTATGGTCTGACTTTATGACAGGAAATTGGGCATGGAACCAATGTGTAAGTGGTTTATCACACTGTGACTATTTTATTAAATACAATATGATAGAATAAACTTGCTGAGGAAGAAGAAAACCATGGGGCCATGTTTGTTCCTGTCATTCTTGCCAGTGACAAAACTGTTGTTTCTGTTGCAACAGGACAGAATGAATATTGGCCTATATATATTTCAACAGGCAATGTTCATAATTGTGCCAGAAGAGGTCATGGGCAGGCTGTGAGCCTGTTGGGATTTTTAGCTATACCCAAATGTAAGTTTCATTTTATTGAGTGCTATCATTTCAAGTTGCCATTTTACACAATTATTATTTCTTCAGCGGATCGTGAACATGAATCAGATCCAGAGTTTCGAAAGTTTAGGCGTCAATTGTTTCATGCTTCTCTTCAAGCTGCACTTGAGAGCATACGTCCTGCCATGACAAAACCCAAGATCACTTTATGTGCTGATGGGCACTACAGGCGTGCTATCTATGGCATTGGTCCATATATTGGTGATTATCCTGAACAAGCACTCTTGGCTTGTATTGTTCAAGGCTGGTGTCCAAAGTAAGAATTTGACATATTACTATTTTTAAAATGCTTAAATTATATTCTAGATGTACAGCTTATAGACTGAAATTGGATAGTGATGATGATGCAGTTCTTCGAGACCATAATCACACTAGACTGCTTATGGAGAAGTTCACCACTCAGGTTCTATGGAAAGAATATGGAATTGTTGATAATATCTTGGTAGGTGCAAACTACTTATTGACCTGTTAAATACAATTATGTTTAATATTTGCAGCCATTTACTGCTGCCTTTCCCAGAGCCAATATCCATGAGCTCATTACACCTGATCTTCTCCATCAACTTATCAAAGGAACCTTCAAGGATCATCTTGTAGCTTGGGTTGAAGCATATATCAAGCTTCACTTCCCTGACCCAGATGCTATCTTGGCTGATATTGATCGTCGGTAAGTGATTGAATTATGTTACAAAGTGGAGTATTATAAAGTATTTATTTGAATAGCATTGCTGCTGTCCCACCATTCTCAGGTCTCAGGCGTTTTCCACAAGGCCGAGGATTCAAACAATGGACTGGAAATGATTCCAAAGCATTGATGAAAGTAAGTAGAATTTTAGTTGCTTGTTATTTCTCATTTATTCCAATATAGGTATATCTACCAGCAGTTGCTGACTATCTTCCTGATGGAATGGTCCAATGCCTTGCAGCATTTCTGGACTTTTGCTATATTGTCCGACAATCAAGTCTCGATGAAGGTGATTTAAGAGCACTGGATAATGCCATTATTCGCTTTCAAGAAGAACGAACTATCTTTCAGCAGTGTGGAGTTCGTGCTGATGAAATATCAATTCCTCGAATTCATGCTCTTCAACACTATCATGAAATGATCCAGTTGTTTGGGGCACCAAATGGACTATGTTCTTCCATTACAGAATCAAAGCACATTCAAGCTGTGAAGGCTCCTTGGAGGAGAACGAATAGACATGAGGCATTATATCAAATGCTGGTTATAAATCAGCGTCTTGATAATCTGGCAACTTTTAAAGCTACACAAATTGCAAAAGGTATGCTACTGTTGTACTTTCAATTTATGTTATTAATTTTTTTCATACCAGGATATCTTTCAGGACCTTCTCTTCCTAGTGATGTCCAACCACAAGCTCTGATTGTTGAGTGGGATGAACCAGATGCCCGTGATGATGAATATCTTCAAGATGTAGAAGATGTTGATGGTCCTCGGGTGAAATCCATTGTTGAGTTGGCCAAAGTACCTTGTATGTCTATATTTGCTATTTTCATTGATAATGCTATTATATAGTATGTTACTCATCTATTTCATATTATAGCTCCTCGACGTCTTAGATCATTTGCAGAAATTGGTGAAGAGATTGATCATCCTTCATTGCCTGATTTGGTGGCAGATTTTGTTCAGGAATCTCGCATTCAAGCTGGCCTTCCCAATAAACGACCCCAACTTCTTGAAAAGGCACATACTTTCAAATCAGCAGTTGCAACTTTTTATGCTCCTAGCGATCTTTCTGGAGTTGGTGGAATGCAGCGCCAACGAATCCATGCAACTTCATCTTGGCATAAGGGTCCTGCTCGATATGATTGTGTTTTTGTGGAGAAAGACTCTACTTTGCCAGGTTTTCAAGGCTTGTCTGTTGCTCAAGTTCTTTTATTATTTTCTTTCCCTGATCGCAATACTTTGCACTCTTGTGCTTTGGTTAAATGGTTTAGTCCAGTTGAGTTTTGTTTCAAAACAGGCATGTGGATGGTTGAACCAGAGGTTGATGGTGATGAGAATGATGTGGTACAGATTATTTCTTTGGACAATATCTTGCGTCCTGCTCATTTAATTGGAGTTTATGGACCCCACCCTCTTCCTATAGATTTTGAACATACAGATTCACTTTCTGCTTTTTCTGCTTTTTATGTCAACAAGTACTCTGATTATCATGCATATCAACTAGCTTTTTAGTAGTTTGATTGGATGAATAACTACTCGTTCCTTGATGGTCCAGTGAATGTATCAATGGAATCTTTGATTACATGAAGGTCTATTTCTCGCATATCCACTTGCCAGACTCCAATTCTCTTATACATCTCTCCAACACCTGGTATCCGTCCTAAGGGTCGTGTGTTATCTGATCCATGTACCCACCTCGATGGCAAGGAACTGCATTCACATCACTACGTGACAATCACAAGGTCAGCACAAACACACCCGCCGGCACATGTGATTAGAACCGACCGAATATGGTGTTGGTCTCAGAATACTCCTTCGATGCATCTGTACGTATGAGAGAACCAAAGTTATAATCCTTTACTTTCTCTTCATATCTATCATGTAATCGCCCAGAGGATCATTGGTGAGTACCCACATACCATCCGAAGACGCAGAGACATGAGGCGGCACCGTTTTGTAAAGACGAAGAGAGGCACTCACTGATTGATGAAGTCTCTCCACTTCTTCTTTCCCTCTTCACTCTTGAGCCCGTTCTTGTCGAGCCTCACGAGGTTCCCATGCCCTTCCTCGCCGAATTCTGGAAACGTGGCCATGGTCTGTTCAAAGATTTCATCATCCCACCTAGCTCGACAAATTTGTTATTCGCAAGAGACGCGAACGTTATAGTCACCGACTTGGACAGCTCAAGTTCGCGCGGAGGAAACTTTTCGAGCAGATTCCAGTATGTCTGAATGAGATCAGCGGCTGGAATTGAACACGAGGGTCCACGACCCTAAATGCAGCATGGCAACTCACTTGCACATGTTCAACGGCCTTGACCGCGAATCTAGACTCGGACATAGATTCGTCAGCGCGGCGGGCAGTACCTCACGGAGTGCGTGTACGCACTGTTTCCCGATCTTCATCCGCAATCACAGAAACCAGGTTCGGATGAGATGTGCCGCACGTCAAGAAATATTAAAGTGCACACCTCGACGAGATTCTGGGGGTAGTATGGCATTGACGTGCCGTCTCGTCTCGTCCCCATCCCGTCCCCCCCGTCCGAGTCAGACCCGTCTTGCGATGCGCTCGAGCCCGCGAGCAGTGACTTTCTGCCATCCTCTGCGTGTTTTTTTTTGCGTAGCAAGTGAATTCCTTCTTCTTAGAACGGTACCAGTTTTTTTAGAAGCGGCGCTTGAGCTCGTCTGACATATGGGAGGCCCAGACGGTGGTCAGAGAGCGAAGACCACGAGGGATCTCGACGTAGCCGACGACACCGACAACGATCAAATGGTGGTGTTTCGATCATGGTGACTGCCTCGACGATCTCGCGCTTGTGCATCTCTACGGAGGGCGTAAAGGGGAAGGAGTGTAGCCAAGACATGGCACTTACTGCAGCCTGGCGATCGAGGTCGCGAACGACGTGGGTCATGCCAGCTTTGTAGCCCATGAAGGCAGTTAGGTGGACGGGTTTCTTGGGGTCATCCTGTGGCGGACATTCAGCGGATGGAGGAAAGGGGAAAGCTGCACAGACCTTGGGGAAAGACTTCACTTTTCCGCGGTGGCGCGCGGCACGCTTGCGGGGGAGGAAACCGAGGGAACCGTAGCGGGGAGCTTCGTACTGTAGGAGATGGTCAGAGGGGTGCAGGCGAGTAGATCGCGTGAATGCAGACCCTCCTCGTCGTGACGTCTCGTCTCGTCCCCATCTCGTCCCCATCCCTTCCCCATCCCGTCCCCCCCGTCCGAGTCAGATCCGTCTTGCGGATTTGGGTGTGTGCAAAGACGCGAACAACAGTGCAGCATTGTAGATCGCGTGAGTGCGGACCCTCCTCGTTCATTATCCGCGTCGACGGTTGTCGTCACGTCAGTGTCACGTCGTTGTCGTCGGCGTGGATGCCAGTGGGGTCTGCCAGTGGCATATGGTATTGAGGGAGAGACACAGAGAGAGGTGGTGGGGCGCACCTCGTTTCCATTGCCGTATCCATCTACTTAGCTCCGTCACCTCCGCCGTTTCTCCGTCGCTGTCTTCCTCGTCGTTGTGTGTGTGAGGAAGTGGCATGTACAGTGGCATATGGTGTGGGTGAGGGAGAGACACAGAGAGAGAGGTAGTGGGGCGCACCTCGTTTCCATTGCCGTATCCATCTACTTAGCTCCGTGACCCGTCACCTCCGCCGTTTCTCCGTCGCTGTCTTCCTCGTCGTTGTGTGTGTGAGGAAGTGGGATGTACTAGTAGGGGTGCAGTATGTGCGTGCGCGGTTCTCGTTGACCGTAAGGGGTCTCGTCGTCTGTCGTTGTGGTGACCGTGTGTTCAAAACTTGAAGATAGATACTCGTGGGTGGGAGGGGTGGGCGGATGGATGCGAGCTCAAGCGAGAGAGGGGCATACTTGTATCTATGTATGGCGGGTGTTCTGGTGGCGCGATTATGTAAACGTCGGTCACCCGACGTGAATCACGTGATGCATCATTGTCCTCATTCCGAAGGCTGAATACGACACAGTCTGTCGTACTTTTGCATCAGTGAGTTTACGATAATCCTCATCATTTTATGCATCATTTCTCCGCTACTTATCGCCTGTACTGTACTAGTATTTCCCCGTCACGGTGCGACTTGGCAATTTTGTGCGAATGTGACACGTGATCAACTTTACATAAAGCACAAGTTGCGCCACAGTTCTCTCTTTCAAGTTGTAACCGCACACCGGACGTGCCAGCACCGTCGCCCCTTCCCTCTCAATGTGGTATGGGAGAGCTATGGATAGACCAAGGACAACTCGCCCGGGGCGCAGCGCTTCTCGTTCACTCGTGGATAACTTCTCTCGACTGGTCTCGGCGTGCGCGCCGCTCTGCGGCTCCTTGTCTGGTTTCGGCAGCCTTCGGGGAAGTGCTGCTCGCCTCAGAAGCGCGGGCAGTACGGAGACGTCGCGACGTATAACTTCATCCAGGAGGTCGAGGTTAGGGAAGAAACAGTGTTGATTGTGTTGATGGCGAGATTGGTATGGTTGATTTCCAGTAGTCATGCGTTGTCGGCTTAATTGTCGTTATCACTCTCTTAACTATACCTTCTTTTTCTTCTCGAGGATTTTGTAGACGTAGAAACGATGTAACCAAACTAAAT
>JBBPOJ010001520.1:0-13112 GCA_038091395.1 Leccinum rimulosum | reverse complement strand
ATGTTATATAGTAACACTCAGGGTTTGTCTCCGTGTTGATTGTCTCGTGGCAGTGGTGAGTTGGGTGGTGAGTTGGTCGCGGTTAGTCTATGGGTGGTTTTCAGGTGCTGAGTGAGTGGGGTATCTGTGAGTGGGTTGGCAGTGTCTTTTATGGATCCCTTTGGGAGGGTGGTGCCGTCCTGCAAGTGGGTCGGGCGTTTTGGGTGTTTAATAATTTAGGCGGTGCTCGTGGCTTAGTTGAGGTTTACTTGTTGTTCAGTCACTCGTATATGCATCATAGGCATCGGGTTGGGTCACGTTGGTAGGCGGGGTGTGGCCTGGCCTGGTCTGGTCTGGGGGGGGGCAGGTTTTGCCTGTTTTTACTCCCTTGCCCAGGTGTGGGAAAAACCAACCATGGTGGTGGTAACGGTTCCTGCATCATTCTTTATGTATGTTTTTTTCTTTCTGTATTCGCAATGCTGACAATTGGACCGCAGATGGGTTGCATGCGACAAACGTACGCAAATCCGCTGTTGCAATCGATAGTGAGATCGCATGCGCAGTCATTTAGCAGGCAAAGCTGAGGTGTGATGACAATGTACCTACTTTGATGCCTGACGAGTCGATCGTCTTCTTCCTCCGAGTGTTTGCTCGGTCATCCTCAACACCTCAGATCCCCTCCTCTCTCACCTCTCTCACCCCCTCCAAAAACACCGACTATACTTCGCCATCAAGTCCAACGTCCTCATCAAGCGCGCCTGTTCCTTCGCCTTCCTCTTCTGCCTCACCGCCGTACCCTCGCCTGCTTTACCTTCGCCCGCTGGTTATTCAGCCCTGTCCTCCTTGAGCACGCGATCATCATCTCGGGCTGGCTGCACCGATGCCCTACAATCGGGTGGTTTGTTTGCCGTCCCGCTCGAGAACCGCTTTTGCAGGACCACACTCGCGCGTCCAAGGCGGGCACATGGCGCACGATACCTTGGTTGAGCAGGGGCCACGACGTATTCCGACTCGTGTTCCTCCTGACCATATCAATCTTGTTTCTCTTGGACTAGATCAGGGCGGCACTGCACCGACGAACACGCGCGCTCCCGCCGCAACGTAGTCAGAGCTGTACTGATGGCACAAGTGGTCCCCTTACTGCGGTGGGGCTTGTTGCCCTTTGGGTGTTCGAGCGTATATTTGAGAAGCCGACGAGATACCGTGCGTAGCCGTATCGCTTTCATGGTCTGTCGTTGCTGACCTGTTTCATTTCACATGGCGTGGCACAGTCGGACGTGGATTTGATGCATGCTAACCGAAACGACGAGCACGTTGCTTCTCGTGTAATGATTTCGATGAGGCCTCGACGACGTGGCGAGAGAGAGGGGAGTGAGTGTATGCAGACGTGGATACATGAGCGACCACCTCCGGACATGATGGGGTGGGATGGGCAACGGAGTTTGGGTGGTACGACAGAGCTGCGAGGGAGTGAGTCGGACACAACGCCACTTAGCCACTTCTCTGAGGGGTGAAGGGATCTTAGTATCAGACACGCGTACGGATCGACTGTCCTGCGCCACACTCATGCGAAGAAAATATGCGTACTTGTGCTTGGGGACCGTCGTCATCGCCTTCGTCCATCTCGTGCGCTTGCTTGCGTTTCGACATGATGATGGACGATCGGAGAGTCGGAGCGTCGCCACCATCTGCGCCATGATCTTATACTAACACGACACGTCATCACAGCGTTCACAAACTTGCGCGCAGTTACGCCCCCCATCGCATACTAGTAGTAGCCGGCCTCTTGTAGCTACATGATCCAGTGAATTTTATTGTCTAGCCACGGTTGCTGCGTATATGCGCGTTCTGCTTACATAAGGAGCGGGGTGAAGGGTCCGAAGTTGACGTCGTTTGCCAGTCACTAATCATTATCCCCCAAACGACATCGACAACCACAACCACAACCACAACTACCGTCGTCGAAGGAAAACTTCTCAGCGAGTCCCTGGAAACCGTGAAGATCCAGGTCAGCCAGATGAAGCGTCATCTCGTGCGTCTCACCGATTTCGCCCTCAGAGCCATCATTGACATCGCTGACGTCCCGCTTGTAGTACAACGACGAGATAATGGACGCGCTGAAGAGCCACACTCGCCGAACTGCGCAGGTCGTCACTCTCACCAAAGCAATATTATGAGCTCTGTAAGTGCACGCGTCCAGATCTCTCGAGTTACTCTAGTGACCACAGGTGTCGCAAGACATGGCCATCTTCGCCGCCCTCTGACATCTCTCAAACTACCTCTACCTCGTGATCGCCGTCGGCTCCGTGTCCCGCACGCACCCGTCAAGAAAATCAGGGTGGAAATGAGCAGAGGCGTATTGAACCGCATAGCAGGTTCTTTCTACGACACAATCTCAGAGGTCAGACCTGCCCGTCGGGACCGATTCCGGGTGAGTTCATGCCGCGTTGTACCATCTGTTTGCTGACCCAACCTAGTCCCCAAGGGTCCCTTCAAGACTCCATCGCGTTCATGCTCATGAATTTCCTACTCCAGCACCAGGGTCACTCGCGCGACCGCGAGAAACGCGAGATGGAACGTCGCGAACTCCGCATCCTCGTCGGCACAAACCTCGTCCGTCTCTCCCAGCTCGACGGTGTCGATCTGGAAATGTATCAGAAGAGCATACTTTCAGCTATGCTAGAGCAAGTCGTCAACTGCAAGGATGGTCATCACACAGGAGTATCTTATGGAAGTCGTCATCCAGGTGAGTATCTACGTATATGCTATCCTGAAACTGATTAACGACTTCTGTAGGTATTAGCGGACGAATTCCACCTCCATTCGCTCGGACCCTTTTTATCCGCAACCACTCCGCTGCACCCGAAAGCCAACATCCAATTGATCGTCATCGCGCTCATCGACAGACTAGCGCCCGCGAGGCTCTCCGAAGACCCAGAGGAGACCAAGAAACAGGAAGAAGGTGCCGCCAAGCGTCAGGCTGGCAAGAGACAGGGCAAATCATGCTTACAATCAACCGGACGCCGAAAAGGTCGAGGGCGTAGATGCTTGGGATAGCGTGGTAGAAGAGTCGGAGAAGAATATTGGTGTACGGTGTCGCCGGAAGAGGGAAAAGGCAAGGAAAAGGAAAAGGAGGATGTGCCTGCGAGAAAGTTCCGTGGCATACCAGAGGACGCCCAGCTCTTTGAGGTCTTTTGGAAACAAGTCGTCGAACTCATCAAGGTACGTACGGCGATTACACGAATTAGTGACGTTCTGACCATGCGGTCGCAGGCCCGACCAGACTTGTCAATACAAGACATCACGGCGCTTCTAGTCTCGCTCGCGAATCTCTCCCTTAGCTGCTACGTGGATCAGATTTGGCCTTTGCGCACGGTAAAATCAAAGAGTGTTCGGAAAGGTACGTTTTATTTCTATACATGTCCGTGTGTCTATTCCTGACGCCGATTTGATGCAGCTCGGTTCTGCATGCTCCACAGACGGCTGCAAATCTGGCAGCGCTGCTCGTCGCCCCGATCAACTTGTACCAATCCGTGCTCACTTTGCTCGCCATCCCGTGCTACGTCCCGCTCCTCACACAACAACTTTTTTCAACACGCCGTTCAATCGCACACAGCGTCGTCTCAAGTGTGCTCAAGAACGAGAATGTGATCGAGACTCCCGGGGACGTGGATGGAGTCTTGGATCTGTGTCACCTGTTGATCAAGGATCAGACAGATGCTTCTGCCGTCGGTGGTGGGCCGGTAAAGGACGCGGAGAAGATACAGAGACAGGGACCGTATATAGTGGAGAAGGAGGATACAGCGGAGGAGCAGGGGTGGGTAGCGCGGGTGCATCTGTTTAGCGCCGAGTCGTTGGGGGTGCAGTTTGAGGTGGGTTTCCAGTGGGTTGAGTCAGTCGAGAACTCACTAACGCACCGCACGTCGGCACTTTGAGGCTGGAGGTGAACGAATGCGGTACACATTCCCTGCGCTCATCACTTCGAGCATCAAGCTCTGTCGGGTACAAGATTCGTGAACATTTAGTGAGATCGCACTTTCCTATGCTCATTCATTATTTTTGTCTTATCATCTCAACAACGAATAGGAAGATGACTGGCAATCGAAAGTGACCACCATCCTCAAGTTTGTGCGCGAATGCACCTCCATCCTCGCGACACAAGCCGACTCTCCCTCCCTCGCCCTCCGTCTATTCCTCCTCGCCGCTCAAATCGCCTCTGAATGCAGCTCTGGGTTCGAAGACTCCATCTCGGTGAGCCGGGCGCAGTTGGCTGTGATCACGTTGATTGGAACGTTGCAGGGCGCAAAGGTGTTCGAGGTGGACGGGTATGATACGTTGATTACCAAAGCTACATTGTTTGGAGCCAAGTTGTTGAAGAAGCCGCATCAGGCGACGGCGGTTCATGCAGCAAGTCATTTGTGGTGGCAAGAGGCAGCGGTGGAGGTGGAAGGGGAGGGGGAGGGAAGGGAAGGGAAGGGAAGGAGGGGGGCAAGGAAAAGGAGGATGGGAGGGTGCGAAGACGGTGAGTTCCAGTCTGCGCGTTCACGCTGTCGATCGTGACTGACGTATTTTCCACGTTCTTAGTACCCACACCAGGACAGTAAACTGCTGGAATGTCTGCAAAAGTCGTTACGGATCGCGCATTCGGCGACGGAGGAGATTGTCACTGTTCAGATATGCTGTGATACGCTCGATCAATATCTGTATTACTGTGATCGCGGGGCACTTGCTGTGCGTTCATCTTCACTCTTGACTCTCTTGATGCTGACGAGTTTCCGTTACTGTCACAGGTCGCTCCAAAATTCATCGTCTCGCTCGTAGAACTCATCACAACCTCCATCGACACCACCACCTCGCCTTCGTCTTCAGCTGCACCCGTCACAACGAATCGAAGATGTCGCGTCTCCGGACATGATCCAGCGACATTTCCGGAACACACTCAAGTACATTCATTCAAAGAAGACGTCAGAGAATCCGGGGCGTTATTACGAAGTGGAAGTCGTTGGGGTGTTTTTGGAAGATGGGGATCACGCGGTAGCGGTTGCTGGGTACGTATAGACGCTGGGTGGAGGCAGTGGTTTGTCGATTTCGATCTGTCGATACGGCTTTTTTTCGGCTTGGTCGTTTCAACCAAGGCTCTTTTGAACTGATTAACGTAAAAGTGCTGTGAGGAGTCCTTCCTTAACAGGTTTCACCGGCACCTTGGGCTGTGCGAACAGCCTCATGGCAGTACTCATTCAATGACGGTGCTGTGCTAACGACTGGGAACAATGTGGAAAAAGAGTCACAGGCTGGGCCCCAAGTCATTGTGGCGTTGCAGGCGCCAAGATTTTTCTTCTTTCCACTGTCCAGTGCCTTCCCCCTCACCGTCCCAACACTCTGTGAGACAAGATGGAATCAAAAGGTGCTTATTTCAATATTTGAAAACCCTCAGTGAAATGATATTCCCGTCAGCCAAAAGTCACAAGAGGTCCGAGCTTCCTTCCACCAGGAATGAGAAAGGGGGCCAGAAGGACTCGGTTGGAGAGGCGACTGTTTCAGTCGATCAGATACTTGCACAAGCGGAGTCAACATTCTCCAAGTTTGAGCAGGGGCGCGGGACGGACCACATTAGCGAGGCAATCGTCCTTGATCGCCAAGCGCTGGACCGTTGCCCACCCGGTCACCACCAGCGATGGAGCTCACTCACTCAGCTTGCCAGTCGTCTATGGGGTCGTTACAGTCATCTAGGAGCCGTGGAGGACATTGAGGAAGCAATCATCTATGGTAGAGAGGCACTCGAGCTTTGCCCAGAAAGGCACCCAAATCGATCAATTTCGTTGTGCAATGTCGCACTCTATCTCTCCGATCGTGACCACCGGCTCGGAGATATGACGGACCTTAATGAGGCCATCATCCTCGGCAGACAAGACCTCGACCTTTGTCTATCAGGGCACCCCGGTCGATCAAAATCATTGAACAATGTCGCAGTCCATCTATCCTCTCGTTACGACCGGCTTGGATATGTGACGGACCTCAATGAGGCGATCATCCTCGGCAAATAAACCCTCGATCTTCGCCCGTCAGGGCACCCTGGTCGATCAATGTCGTTGAACAATGTCGCACTCCATCTCTCCTCTCGTCACGACCGGCTTGGAGACATAACGGACCTCAATGAGGCCATCATCCTCGGCAGACAAGCCCTCGACCTTCGCCCGTCAGGGCACCCGGATCGATCAATGTCGCTGAACAATATCGCAACCTATCTCTCCACTCGTTATGACCCGCTTGGAGCCATGATGGACCTCAACGAGGCTACCTCGATTGATCCTGTAGACTAGTGTTTAGCAATGTAATTTTTGGTCAGTCCAGCGACCATTGGTGGCCTAGGCGAGGCGAGGCACGAGCCGCCCATCTTTCTTGCTCTTGTCCACTTCGCTGTCCCTAGCCCGACTCGCTGTCTCGCGAGTCGCAGCTCTGCTCACTAACTTAGTAGTCGTTCTTTTCGCTCGCACCCACCACTCCCCTCACAGCCCCCGTCCAAATCTCTTGCCTATAGTTTTGTCCGTGGTTGTTTCGCTCGACTCCCGTCGAGGCGTAAGCATCGCTGTTCGGTGGCCCATCCCACCCCACAGGTCGCTTCACCCGACAAATCGGGCACAGTCCCGGGCCGGAAACCTGCGGTTTCGCCCAGTCCCCGTCGTATTCATAGTAGTACATCCGATTCTTTCATATACCTACGCTCATACTAGTATACATTCTTTCCCCCTTACTTAGCAAACTAAGCTCGACACGCACAGACTGTAATACATGTTATTGTAATCATGTCGCACCATACGCCCATGAAAGTGATTTTCCTTCTCTCATCATCACACGTCCATCGTTGGCAAAAACTCACTCTCCTGCCACGCAACGCCCACTTGGCGACCAATTTCCCAACCACGGGCACATCTCTCAGCTACCGACCTGCCGCGGTTATCTTGTCCAGGCTGCCTCGCCCTTGTCCCCTCCTCCGCGGTACAGCCATACTCATTCAAGTTACTCTCATAAGATGTCAGGAGCTTGCGGCTCGGGTTCACTCACGCGGAGCAGTTTGAAGGATAACCTGCTGTGCGGAGGGTGTCGAATGAGGACCCCGAGGGGATAAGCATCAGGTGGAGGACGTAGTCGAGACATGACAGCACACATCGCGCGCTGCATGAATGAGGAAAAGGCATCCCCCCGAATCCGTCCGTGTCTGCTCTTGCGCGGCCCCGGATTCCCAAAGCGTCCTGTAGCATGAGAGCATAATTGTATCCAATGATGATGTCAGGGTACGCACCGTGACCGCATCCCCACCGTCAAAGGCATAAACCACAGTTTGCATGGTGTGGACGCATGTAAACGTTGTCTTGTATGGAAGTACTAGACCAAAAGTCCTGAGATTGATGTGTTAGATCTGCACACCAGGTGTGGTGCCACTGCGACACTAGTGACTACGACGACGAGTGATTGAGCTCGCCTGAGAAAGTGTTGGACGAACAAGACCAAGTCGGTGATGTTCAACAGCGCTGGAATTTTGAGCTTGGAATACAACAGAAAAAAGAAAAAAAGAAAGCGTGAGTTCAAAGTGAACCACCCAATTGCTCCCTACAAGTCCAGGAATAGTGCGCGGACAGCTAGATGATTCAGAGCGTTGGATGGAACGGCGGATATTGTACTTTACATGACGTCTACCGCCGTATGTGGAACGCTGCCGGGTCGGTGCACCCATACTCTCAGGGGGGATCCCCACTCTGGTACTTAAGTTACGACGGGCAATTATTACGTAATCCGTATACTTAAACTTTTCGGACCAAGTTCAAGTTGTGCCATCTCCGGTGGCCAAGCCCAAACTTGGTACAACTCAAAGACGATTGGTCACTTATTCTTGGCAAATCCTGTGTTCTTTTGTTCCAACCACTCAAAGTAACTCGATTTCCATCGCTGTTCATACGGGAGTCGCAAAGGCGGATCCTGATAACACGACCCACGTGATCACGCGTTGCCCTGTCCTTATGAGGGTCTCCCTCGCAAACCATCAAAAGAACGTCGTTGCACCCCACAAAATCCACGTCGAAGCCGCTGCATTCACCGAGTCCGTCCATGGTGGCAGGAGCATAAAACTCACCGGCGAGCGTCTCTTTGAAGACACGTTCATCGAGCTGCTTTTCCGCGTCATCGTCGTGAAAAAGGGTGTCACACAGGCAGATAAAGTCGTCAAGTTTGTTGGCGCATACATCATTTATCTCACCATGCAAGGTGCGCTTGTTTGGCTTGCGCGGTAGATCGCTCTACATGTACGGTCCAGACCCAAAAAAAAGAAGACGATGACAACGATGATGATGACGACGAAGATGAAACTACATCTACCCGTTTCGTTGCACGCCTACTCAGGTTCCTCCTGAAAGGATTCGTCGCAAACGACAAGATAGTCCGCTACCGCTGTGTGCGTATGGTCGCAGAGATGGTCAACCGCCTTAGTGAAATAGAGTACGCTTACCTCCATCACCCACACGACCTGCAGTAATTCTCTTTCACAGTGAAGACATCTATCAAGTCCTCAGGGCATCCCTCATCGAACGAGTTTATGACAAGGAAACTTTCATCCGTGTTCAAGCAACCGTCGCACTCTCTAAACTTTGCGGCACTGAAAATGTTCCCGACGTCGAAGAAGACGAACAATCCGCCATGGACATCCTTTTAGATACCCTCAGCTGTGATCCAGCCGCGTGCGTTTCATCCCATTTTCCGGTACTTCTAATCAATCTTTCCCAACAGTGAAGTTCGCCGCGGTGCCCTGTTAAACATTCCGATGGCAAAACATACCATCCCCGCAATTCTCGCCCGTTCCCGCTACACCGATACTGTCATGCGTCGCCTCGTCTATTCTGCCGTGCTCGGGAAAAACTGCACGACAGAGGATGGCGCCATGGGTCCTCTTCACCCACGCGTACTCACCATCGCCCAGCGGGAGCTCATCATGGGGACCGTGAGCCGGCAGTCCGCGCTGCTGCGGGGTCACTCCTCGGTGTCTGGGTCGAGGTCGTGCGTGGATCGACCAAGGAAGAAGACAGTGGTGGTTTGATGGACAACGTAGTAGCACTCTTGGCCTTATTCGATCTCCAGGACAACACGGTCGCCGAGGACGCTTTGCTGAGCATATTTACCACGCGCGTCGACATATTCGACCAACTCGGGTTCAAAGTATATGCGCCCCGCAATAGTCATACATCAAACTCACTTGGCCCACAAAACGCTCACAAGACCCGTTTTGGGACACGTTGAACCCCGAAAAAGCCTTCTTGACGCGTGTATACGTGGAGCACTGCATGGCTACCGACGATCAGACAAAGTTGGAGACGTCCCTCCCCGTCGTGACCAACCTTGCGTTCCGCATCCAAGGCGCGTATAACAAGTACCAAGAAGACCTCGATGCCTATGAACGCGACGACAACGAAAACATTGATGACCTGTTCCTCGATGCGGAGTTCATGATCGCCGAGATGCTCAAGCTCGCAGTGAACCTCGATTATGCGGACGAGATTGGGCGACGGAAGATGTTTCAGCTCGTGCGGGACATGATCGGGCAGGAAAGGTTGCCCGAGGGGTTGATGGTACGGTGTTTAGACGTATTGAGGGCTTTGTCGCCGAGCGAGAGGGATTTGATCAGGGTCGTCGTCGAAGTGGTACATGAACTGAGAGATCGCGAGGGCGAGGGCGAAGAAGGCGGTACAGAAAAGGAAGGAGAGGGTGAGGGTGATGAGGCCGACGAAGACGACGCAACTCTAAGCGCCGCCAAGGCAGCCAAGGCGCCAAAGCCTCTCAAGCAACTTAGCCCTGAAGAACAACTACGGGCGGACGCGCTTGATATCCGGTGCCTGTCTCTCTGTATCGGTATGCTGGAGCGCGTGAATGGGGTACGTCGACATCTTTAACGTCAGAATGACCACTCATGTGTGATGTGTTTAGACCTTTGAAGAAAATTCGACGTTGGAAGGTATATTGGGTGAATTGATCGTGCCAGCTATCAAACGTAAAGAGCTCGTACTCCGTGAAAAGGGGCTCGTTTGTCTCGGGCTATGTTGTTTGATCGCACGCGTAGGCTCTCTCTCTGATTGCCGACACGCGGTACTGAACTAGAGATCCCCAGCGGATGGCTCTCAACTCCTTCCAGCTTTTCCTTAGACAAGTGCAGTCTTCCCCGGAAGTACTCAGGTTGCGCGTGTTACAGATCGTGTTTGACGTGTTGATGGTGCACGAAGGGGATTTCTTGGGGAAAGGTGGCGCCGGGGTAGGTTTGGTATTGCAACACCAACTTGACCAGAGCCGATCTAACATTGTTCTCGTTAAAAGGGCCAGAGCGAACGCATTTTGGAGTTCCTGCTTCACGTACTCAACGTGGAGGACGCGGAAAATGTTCAAGCGTTGTTGTGCATGGGACTGGCCAAGCTCGTATTGGCGGGGATGATTTCGGACGAGCGGGTACGTGTTTTTTTGTCCTTGTCTGTAACATCTCCAACAATGCGTTTTCTGACATGCTGTACTTGAACGTATGTGCCCGACAGGTTTTGAAGAGTCTCGTGGTGGCCTATCTCTCCCCTGACACGGCAGAGAATCAGGAACTGAGACAGTGTTTGGCATATTTCTTCCCCGTCTATTGTTATTCGTCGAGCGTGAACCAGAAACGGATGCGTGAGGTATGTACTGTGACAAATATTATTTTGCGCTGATTTTCTTTCTTGACGCCCTCGATTGCTTACCTTGGTTGTCCGACGGTAGATTTCAGTGCCGATCTTCGAACAGCTCGCGGCAGCGACGCGCGAGCTGGACGACGAGCAAGAGATGGTATCCCCCGCGCAGATTATTGGGATGTTTGTCGATTGGACAGATCCTCAAAAGGCCATGTGAGTCGTTCGCGTCCTGCACGCACGTTGATTGACATGTGATGTGACATACCTATGTAGTAAGGTAGAAGACCAGACGAAAGACGACGGGGTCCATCTGGACTTGGCAGAGGACATTCTCAAGATGCTGTTCAGGGACGATATAGAAAGTGCGTCATGTCGTTTAGTGTCTGGTGATTGGTGCTGACGAGGTGACAGAGGAAGACAAGAAGGTCCTGTGTCAGGTTTTGGGACGGTTGCACCTCCCCGAGACGGTGGATGATGACAAGATTCGAACGTTGAAGTTGCTGGTGCACAACGTGTTTACGGTACGTCTTGTCCATCTTCATTTAGGTTCGCCACGCTCTCAATTCCTTTCTGGCAAACAGCGCCGACCCCCGCGAGACGTCTCTGCGCGCAATGCCCTCAGCAAGTTCGACGCCGCGATCAGCAAGAAGTATGCAGACAAACTGTCCAACTTTAGTGAGGAGGAGTATCGACAGCTCGAACAACTCGTATCGCTGTTCAAGTTTCTGGACGACATCATACCGTTGGACGACGGGGAGGAGGTCGAGATGCCTGTGAAAACGAGGAGTCGGAAACGGTGTGTTTTTTTTTAATGCGTTCGTCGAATGCATGGCGTTGACGGACGTGATGGGTATAGGCGATCAGAAAGCTTGATGACGGAGGCGACTACGAGCAGCGGTAGGGAGGATACGAGCGTCGGATCTGGGACATCCAAAGGCAAGGGAAAGGGCAAAGCGAAAGAAACCAAGTGCGTGTCTTGTTATCCTGCTTCTTTTCGAAGGGTGGATGACTGATGTTGCATTTATTAGGAGGCGGAGAGTGTCTGGATCAGACGATGATGACGATGATGAATTGACGGAGGGGCGTGCGACGCCTGCACCGACTAGGGTCCTTCCAAAGCGAGCGGTGTGAGTGTTCTGCTGGTCTTTTACCGGAGGTAGAAGGGACTGATCGGCAACGCAGGTCCGTCAAGAAGAGGGTGCCTGTACAAAACGTGGTCGATGACGACGACGACGATGAGGAAGAGGAGGAAGATGAGGAGGAAGGAACGCCTGCGCCGAGAACACGGGGTCGGCACACACGGTGCGTCTACTCTCGGTCAGGTAATGATTTCGGTCCCTGACGAAAGTGAACGACGGACGACAGAGCGCCTGAGCCGGAGCCAGAGCGCGTATCGACGGCGGCGGGTAACTCGACGTTTGATTCGATCATGGATGAGGAGGACGAGGAGGAGGAAGAGGTGCTCTCGATGGTGGCGAGGGAGACGAGCAACGAATGATGGGATCTGTCAAATTTACTATGTACAACGTGCGAGGTTAGTTTAAGCTATTTCTGTATTGATTCTTGGATTGTACAGTGTTCCCCGACTCCCACGGGAGGTTAATGCCCGGCAGGAACGTCGCCAGTTCCCAAGCAAATGGACCTGCAGGAACTTTAACTAAAAAGGAAATCGCTTGTACTTGTTGTGTGATGCTGACTCGGACTCAAATTGACTAATTTGACTTGCCCGGATCAACCTTGACTCGATCACAAAGAAAAATAATGAGGCGATAGATGTGAGTGTTGTGTGGGCAAATCGTTGTTTATGAATGCTGTAGGTTCATTGACGAGATCTCTTGCATCATGTCTCGTTCCCTCGGCGAGGCGTCGATTCCTCGCGAACATTCTTCCTCGACATCTTTGAAACATCTTACAACCTTGTTACTCGGATGTCAAAGACTTTGCATTGTCACTATTCGCTATGTGTTCAATGTGATTTCAAGTTCATAAGATGTGTATCATTCTGGGACCCGGACTCTCATCTAAGTATTTTTCATCATGGACCCAACTCGTGTATGTCTTCCCTGACTCACACGAAATGGGGAGGGTTTTGGTCCCCTCAAACATTATCAATCAGCCGACCAACTTTTGTTTGCATTCATGGTTGACTAGGACTTGTCTGGTGTGCGTCTCGCGTCACGCGTGCTGCTCCGCTCTTATGAGTCATGGGTTGCTGGTGCTTCTGCTCAGAGAGTGACTCAATGTTGTGCTTGAGTTCTTACAACTGCCAATGTCGGGAGGTATGTTGTGGATACATTGCTCCGGGGTCTGGATCTTGATTGCTTTTATGCTCGGTCTTCCGGTTCGAAGCACCATCTTCGTGGGGTCTCGATACTCTGGGCTTGGACGGTGTCAATGTGGAATGGACCTCCCTTGTGCATCCAATTCTGTCCCTGCCACAAG
>JBBPOJ010001519.1:0-13114 GCA_038091395.1 Leccinum rimulosum | reverse complement strand
ATCTAGTTAGCGTGGACAAGTATTATATAAGTATCTCTTGGTCGATGCCAATAGGAGCTTGGAACACTTTTTTACATATCCATAGCTGTGCCTCGATTTCCCACTTGTCATTTCTCACTGGGAATCAAGTTCAGCAAACTGACTGCCACTGGCGCTACCGTGACTGTCTCGCAAAGTTCTCACCTCCAGGCTCCAATTAGAACTTTCGAATGCGAGGGAAAAACAAAATCAAGCCCCCAATAGTCATCGATTCATCTACGGTACTCGATTAGGGGAGAATAGCCAGAACCAGTTCTATTAGAGCAGTCCTCAACAACTGCCCAACTTACAGAAATCATCATCAGGTCGAGTCAGAACGAGCAGCAGGAATCCTGCTTTTCCAGGTTGACCGGTAGTATGCCGCGAATTCCTCGGACGTTGAAGGTGGGTGTTTGTTTTTTAGTACTTGTTTCAAGTTCTGGCTCCATGGCAGCGTCACTTTGCATCATTGGCTGCGTCGACCCCAAATGCCTTCCGAAACCGAGGTGAGCTGTCCCTCCTGTATGTAGTATGCTAGACACCCACCCCGCACTATAGCCCGAGAGCCGCATACTAGGACCGACCGTTGATGTAATGGATGGGGAGCCGCCTGTGCACTAGAGACGCATGGTCACGCAATATTTACGTTGACGTGGTGTACAGGTCAAGCTAAAGTTCGAGTATTGCCATCATGGGCCATAGCCCACAGACAGCTAACGCAATACCCAGTCGAAACAAAAACTGTGCCACGTACGTGGTGTATTCGGGGATCCCGTGAGTTGTACCATTTTTGTACTAAACAATACCCAGCTGATAAGACTACGCGGTGCCTATGGTCAGTTGTCAGTCTCTGTTAATGCAGATTATGTCGATAATTAAATGGCTCCCATTGAACTTTCAGTGATCTCGGTTGAGCATGTATGTATGTGCTGGCCGAGGAGGAACACGGCGACGTTACAAGCCATCGAGTGGTTCAATAGACGACCAGCAGGCGACTTCATCCCTCGGATCTCCAGAATAATGCATGCGTGAATAGAGGATTGCGCTTCTGTCCATCTCCACTGTAGTACACGGTATTACAAAACTCTCGTAAGTGGCAACCAATATAAGCTAACTTCTCCGGCCACTGTTACCGAGAAACAACAAGTGGGCTGCACTGCCATTGCCAACTTCAGGGTCAAATACACTCTTTGAGACTAACCCCAAGGTGATGAAGTGGCAAAGTTAGTAAGTGTTTTACGCCCAGGCTGTTCATTTCCCAAATTCCTTTTTTTCATCTCCTACATATAAACTGTAGCTGGCGGACAACAGCGTCAAGCAACAATGCCCGAGGCTCTGAGCATCCCCTCAACCAGCAGCTCTGGTTTGTCTACTTTTCAACCTATCTTGTGCAATTCTAGCACTTACATGATATCTAACTTGTTAGATGAACTTAACCTTCGTACCACCTGCGCTGAGACGGTTTCTTTTTGCGCCCCATTTGTATTTGGCACTGCTGGGGAGTCGAAGACCGTTCGTTTTGTATCGCCACATCCGAATATAGCGGGGAATGCCTCTGATGGTGGTGATCCACTCTTTGGACAGCCGGCGGGACCTGCAACGAGCTTTGGTGCACTCTTCGGACAGCCGGGACCTGCAACGAGCTTTGGTGCTTCTGCTGCACGTACGTCCTATGATAATTAAGAATCTCACACATTTCACTAGCCGACACAGGTGTTGATCCACCGCCCGTGACAACGGGCACATCCACACCAGCATACACTAGCTTTAGAGAAAAAGATCCTGCCGTCCCAAGTACCATCCTCGAGTATCAAGCCATCTCAGCTATGCCGGCCTATATGGGTATGTCTTTGGATGTGAGTCAATGCAGTCTGATATATTTCCAAGTTACTCGAATCTCGGCTCATGCGAATTAGGAACTACGTGTGCAAGACTATCAACAGAACCGCATGAATCCTGGTGCATTTGGCCAAACGTTGTTCGGCGCTCCCGCTACATCGAAAACTAGGCCGTTTTGGGTGCCAAGTGCACAACAACACTCTTCAACTAGGCAGATACCTGGGGCATTCGAGCCCATCAGGGATCAACAACGTCCCATGCGTACCTTTGGCAGAGGTCCCGCATCCGTGCGTCGATCTGCAGGCCCTGGGAGCCCCTTGAATCAGAATAGTATGTGCCCAGTGATAATCGGCTCACGCTCCAGCTGACTCGTCCCACGCCAATTCCACTTTCAGAACCTGCTAAACCGAAACATCTGGAGGAATTTACAAGAAAATTTATTCTCGGGGAAGAGCTCGTCAACACCCGATTCCAAATCTTTTCTGCGAGATCGCTGTCGCCATCGGGTCATATCATCAAGCCTCGTGTCCTCTGTGCAAACAATCATCTTCTAGCCAAGAGCTCAAAGTACTTCTTGGATCGTGCGTATAACTGTTTCATAAAGACACGAATGTTTTGTTAACTCATTGAACCCGAGTCCAGTGTTGAGCTTTGATATAGATCCATCTGATCCTTCGTTGATCGAACTCGCAGATGATGAGGATGTTCCTAACCATATTCGGATTCACGATTATGATTATGAAAGCGACAGCGATCTTGATGACTGCGATGATGAAGAATGTATTCACGAGACGTCAAACAAAATTCAGCCTGCAACAACTCATTCCGAACGCGAATGTGGCGATGAACCTCGACCCAAGGATGATGACAAGTGAGGTGGTTCATCATCTGATGTTTCACCCATTGAAGTTCGATAGAGCGGGGAAAGTATCGAGCAACCAGAGTGCAGCTCAGGAGACGCCAGATGACAACACACCAGAAAACCGTTCTGGGACGCGTACACAGTCCTTGGGAAGTCGCAGTATTCTTGTCACAGATGGTGCATTTCACACGTGAGTTGATTTTCAACCCTCACGTTGATTTTGTACCTGATGCTCCGAGTTGGCCGCCGTTTTAGATGGTACACACTTTTGAACTATCTATCTACTGGCGAGATCAGCTTCTTGCCACTCAGTTCAGCCATGCCTGGAAGGCACCACCAGAGACCTTCAAGTCCGGTGACCTCTCTAGACCAGCCAAGGTGTTCTGCCAAGTCCATGTATCGACTCGCTTGTAAGGTTGGCCCCACTCGTTGTCTTGCAAAAGTGGTATTAGAAACTAAGTAACATGCTCCAGGTTGGGCTAGACGATCTCCGTGATCAGGCTTTGATGCACATTCGGAGCAACCTTGCAGAGCACAACATTCTGGAAGAGATTTCATCCACCCTTGCTTCGAAGTATGTGACACGTTTTCAAGGCATGATGTCACCTGCTCACCGGCTACAGACATCCGCAATTATTAGCAATGGAGCTTGGCGTATTATATTTTCACATTGCGTCCCCATCCGTTGTCGTCAACTTCCCTGCTCTCCTCCAGCGCATCGCTAACAAGGAGCTTCCTCATGGAGCTGATATCATAATCGATATCCATACGAGGTTTTTGAGGGCACATCACCCATTTTCGTCAACACTTGACCCACCGCATACTCACCCCATTCCTCCATTCCGCTCGTCTGCTCCCCATGGCCTCTCTGGTAGCGTTGACCTTTCGGCACCGAGGGTGGCAGACTTACGAGTGCTGTGGAACACAGTCAAAAATCTTATTTTCCTCGTTCTGTTTCTGTTCATGGGCCTCACTTAATGTCCATCAGAGTGGAGCCTTACGTCGGACAGTACATGCCTAGGAGGCTCCGAGGAACCAACAAGAGCAAGAGAGCGTGTGTAACAATAGTCGGGCAGTGCTACAGTGCCCACCGTCAAGGAGTCGCGAAAGGGTGGAGTAAATTAACGTGTTCTAACGAGAAAGAGGAAGAGAAAGTCGCAAATGTACGTTGCTTGTCCGGGTTGGAATCCGTGTATGTACAGTAATTGTTACTATGTACGCTGTATGAGGGTGGTATGGGTATGTATCGATTGATGAGTCTGTTGTCTGCCTCGCGATAGATACTACATCTTGTCATACCATCCACTTCCCAAGGGGCACGGTAGTGCTGGCACGCACTGTCTTTGGTTGCTATGATGGTAAATCAGATCTAGGACTCCAGGCCTTATACATAATACTGCGTGCACTCGTTGACGCATTGTATTCAAGTACGAGCAACGCGGGTCGTCGACGGTGGAATATGGTACGTGATCGGTTGCAACCCATTCACCAATCATCGATCATACTAATATGTTCTGTGCTAGACCTTGGCAGTCTTCGATCGCGTGGCTCTAGTCCTTCATGCACCATGTTCATGTTCAATTGCCTCCTACCACTGAACTTGATACAAACGACCACATAATTTCCCTTCATCTCCACTCCATCGACTTGAAGAATGACATCCTACGCAATCAATACGTTCCCCTGGCTGACGATCACCGCCTCCGAATAGACCCGAACAATATCGCTCGGGCCGACCATGAGCAACTGCTCTTTCCCGCCCTCCCGAAGGAGCGTCAGCGTCTCTTCACTGGTCCTCTTCCACAAATTCTGTCCTGGAGTCTCGGCTTCTTGGGACTGGGGTTTGACGAGGTAGCTGTCGGCACTACCGCCGCTCTTGTTCGTGATCGACACGTAGATATTTTTATTTCCACGGTTGGACACCCAGACCATTGTTTACTTCTTTAGAGTTGGATGATTGGTGAGAAAGCTGTAAGAGTTATATGTGAGTTCGGCACTGGATTACTTTGCGCACTCAAGGAGGGTGCACGTACTGAGGTGAGCGGGTACAACTCGTTGATGCTATGTTGCGCTGGGGTGCCCTACTTATATGCTCATCTTCAACAGGTACCCAGCGCACTCACTCGGACTCGGCAATGTGACGGCTAGATGGATCTAGAGTCCGCTGGGTGATTATTGTCCTGAGGAACGTTCCTTCGGGGCATGGGAAAGGTCTCAATCAAGTTTTCCCCCAATGTTCGAAGTCGAAGCCCACGCCCGCGCACGGGTCATTGGACAATGATATCGGACAACGTGACCCAGAGTGGACCTGAAGTACATACAAAGTCATCTCCAATGGGATATTAGAAGGATGTTTCCCACCTTTGCCGTCTCCAATAATAACCTTCTTGGGTCGTTTGATCATCGTACATCTGCGCCGTACGTTGTTTTCGCTTTCAGGGGGGAAAATCTCTCCGACAATACACGCCGGTAACGGGTGCGCGTACTATGACCCGGATTCATGATGAGAAATTACAGGCTTACATTGGACTCGGAGCCTCGGTACATGCAATGCCCGGAATCGATCAACGTGCTTCAGGTCCGCAGTGTGTCGTCGCGCGCGCTCGAATTTCTGAAAGTTGAGGTAACGTCCGATTTAGCACCACCTTCACCAGGCAAACCGATCAATGGCCATGTGTCTGCGATTGGACTAATTGTCCATCCCCATCTAACCGTCACATTCCCGGTCCCCGAGACAGCGCGGCTAGGACAAGCATATAAATACAGAGCTCCAGCGCATCCTTGGTCAACAAGTTCTTGCCGCTCACCTCAGCAGGTTACGTCCTTGTTGCATTGGAATAAGGCGGTACTAATGTTCAACGTTCATACTTGACAGGTATTTCACGACTTATCCAAATATAAAGGAACAATATGGTCTGGGTGTCCAACCGTGGAAGTCGCGATGTTCATATCTCGATCACAAACAAGAGCGGCGGGAGCGCCCAAGCATACAGCGTTCAGCCGCAGTCCTGTGTGAATGAGTCCACCGGACAGAATCTGTGGAGGAGGACCAGTGAGGAGACGCTGACGCTCCTTCGGGACGGCGGGAAACAGCAGTTGCTCTCGGTTGGCCCGAGCGACTTTGTGCAGGTCTATTCTGAGGTGGTCATCGTCAGTCAGGCAAACGTGCTGGTTGCGTAGGATGGCATATATCTCATGACAAGGAATATTTGTGGATGGATGACCTCGTCTGTTGTAGGAGATGCTGAAATTCATGGAGAAGTCGCGGACTAGCTAGTATGTTCTTGGAAAGTCCCCAGAGAATCTGTTGGGAATAGTAGCTCCTCTGGTGTACATTGTGGCAACACACATTTTGGACGGAAGTTTGGCCATGGTATGAACACGACACGCAGATGGACCGGCCAAGATACTTTTCAAAGCCTCTGCGCGGGATGCGGCTCTAAATATCCGCTCATGGTCGTATAAAATCAGTGGAGATGGCATGGGTTTGGTTTCTCACCAAGACGTGTTGATCGACGAGAATTGTTCGGGAGGATTTGAGATATATACGCTCGTTCGCCATTATCCCCTTCATTTTTCTCCATTCCAGAAAGATTCAATAAATTGAACAATGTTGGAGGAGGAGGACGTCATCAGCGAAACAGACGAAGTGATCGAACTGTAACAGAAGCACGTGCGTTAGTCCAAGCGGGTTCGAGCGAGCGAGGACGGACGTACCCGTTGCTCGTACACATCTCCAGCTAGGTGACCTCTTTGCCTCGGTTTCCTGGTGCTTGTCTTCCAGAACTCAGGAGGTACGCGGTCGCTGAGATGGGCGTGGACAGGGTGAAACTGTAGCGTCTGTACGCCCGAGTTTTTTTTTTTTTTTTTTTTTGAGTCAATTTATGTCCTATTGTGGAGCATACGTGCTCTATGGAGGACAGACTATCTAAGCTAGGGCTCCTGCCCTCCGCAAAACTCCACCTGTGCGAATGCCCCGAGGTGGGCATGACCCCCCCGGTCCGCCGTTCCTGCCGGCCGTTTTAGACGCCGCAGGTCTCCCTCACGGTGCTTTGTAGTTGCACGCCGATGTTGTGTATAGTACGTCATGAGAATATAGGTTGCATGTACTCGGGCCCGAAGGCCTGTCGTACGATAGGAGCAATGGAGTGCGTGAATTAATAAGTGAAACCGGGTTTGAGGACCACGATTGGTTGATGTCGTCGTCGACGCCCGAGTTGAAGTGGCCACCGATGGCGCCGACTCGCGCAGCCCCCGATGAACATGAGAAACTGCAGGACGAAAAGCCGACGACGGTCAACACTATCGCCGACACGAAGAGACTGCGCGAGATCTGGTACTCACCTCGACGCGCACGCGCGTTGGCCGTCGGAAGTTGGAGGTCGTCGAACTCCATTGTGTCCGTCATGAATGCGCGGACGCGGAGCGGGGTGCGCTGGGACGGCGCAGCCGGGAGGGTCCCATCAAGATGGGATGGACGGATAGTCGAGTCGAGTGAGGGCGAAGAAGGAGAGGAAAGGTGTGCTCCTGCCGAGAGTGTGTGCGCAATAAGGGATACGAGCGCGAGGTAGATCACGAGGGTGAATGCTAACGCGAACGCTTGGCAGGAGATCGGCGATAGTTGCAGGTTCAATACATCCGCAGCAATGTTGACGTTGATCAGAAAAGTGATTTCGAGAACGGTAAGCGGAGCAAAAGGGATGTGGAAATACTGGGAAAGTCTAAGCACTTCGAAGTTAGTCAGGCAAAACTAGTGTGTAACAAGTACTGCACCTAAGGGTAGGTCAAAACGGCAATGTCTGGAACTTTAGAGCTGCTCCGGAGGGAACAAGTTATGAGCCATATTGCATTCAAGTAACTGAGAGTCGTCTTCAATTTTCAAAGGACATCCACGCAGTCGAATTAGCTTGTTCAAGGTGACCGTCGGGGTGATCTCCTCATCTACTTGCACAGTGCAAGATCACAGTCTACGTCGCGATCCTCCTGCCATAGGCAGCCACTCCACCAGTCTGGTGACCAGCCCGTCTATGAGGTTTGTTGGTCACGCGGACAGAATTTTCACGGGGTGGCAAACCTTCGATAGACGCGACAGCTGTTCGCCTCACAGCTTCATATATAGACAGGCTGGCCCGGGTCACCAGTACACTTGAACGTGAGTCTAAATATTCCCAGTCTCCTCTGCGTGGGAAAAAGACTCCTCCAACTTCCCAGGTTGTACTCAACGTTGCGCTTTGTTCAACGGTCGGAGTGGATACAACTCGGCGAGTCTCGGATGAGTGAGGAGGGCATGTACCGTGTGGACACGAATGCTGAATTCCGTGTTTTGGCAGGGTTTTGGACTTTGCTGACCAACTGGGCGAGCCACCCTTCAAGCCAATTGCTTATAGTTCTCGACTCCCACAGGAATGAGTTTGCTGTCCATGACTCCAACCAAGATATTCATCTCGTCAGGCCTGAGACTCTTTGCATTCTAGATGTCGCTTTCCGGTTTCTCCTCCGTGTCCTTCGTCGACATCCACACTCGTGTTCCATCCGGTAACCGAACGATGAGGTGAGTGGACATGCTTACCCCCTTTCAAAGAATGTTCTTGGGCTACGTACATCGATAGCCTGTGGCCAGGTCTGATCGTCACCGAATCATCCCGATCTCCAATGCGGCCCTGCTCCTCGATAAACGAGCCGCCAAGACAGACGCTGGCGCGCCAGATTCTGATTCGCCCTCCTTTTACCCCCCCCTACGCAACGCAGTGCGACAAACGTGGCACTCGTACCCTGAATGCATCGCCATTCGCGCCGCCCGCTAACGGAAAAGCGCTCGCTTCTGGTCCATTCATTCCACGTTGCATACGTACGTCGGCTTGCATGACTCTCCCGGTCGTGACCATCCCCCGGCCACCTTTCACTAGTTCCTTGCCAGTCGCCATGTGAAACAGGGGTCGCGAAGAACGGCGCCCACAGTGACCCACTCACTCCCAGAACACCCCTGTCCTCCCATTCATTCTTTACGAAACGTGGACGGGGGCGGGGCCCATCAGCGCACCCCTGAGATGATCCGGAAACACGTGGTACTACGGCGCGCAAGGGAGGAGTCATGATCAACTAGGGGCGGGGGGACGGGTCACGACGACCGTGTGCGTCGCGTCCATTTCAATGCCGTTGTGAATGTGGTCCTGGATGTTGATGGGGGGAAGCATATCATTTTTTTTTGGCGCGACGCGTTCGCTTCGCTTCCACTATCAATCACCAACCCTTGTCGTCGTGACGTCCAACCTCCTGCCACCGTCACTCTGGCCCGACTGATAGGCTCATGCGGCGCGTACAGCAAATTGGCGGCCAAAATAAGGGGCGAGGGGGACCCACATCAATCCGGAGAGTCCCAGCAAGCGAGATTCGCAGGCGTCATGAAAGAGCGAGCGCCAGAATTTCAGGCCCACCCACAAATCCGAACTCCGTACGTGATCATGATGGATACGATATACATATATCATTTGTAGATGGGCCACACGCCGCAAAGCCACACACCGACCGATGACGACGATATGATCGCGTGACGGGAAACATGTTTTCAAAAACAGGCGCAGGCCCTTGATACAATGATAGGAATGGAATGTACGAATTCACAATAGTAGGTAAGCAGACACTTGTCACAGGTCCCGCACAGTTCCGAAGACGTTGACGATGACGACTGCGGCGGCGGCGGCGGTGGCGGCATGATGGGGGAGAGAACACGTGGCCAGATGCCAATATTCAAGTTGTACTTAAGGCCATTGGAGGCGTCGTACGTGGTTGTGGCGCAAAGAATGGATCGCGCCATATTCAGTAAGTATATACGTCACCGACCTTCATATGTACGTCCCTGCCCCGTTTTACCTCTACTCCCACTGGCAGGGGGCTGACTGCGGCGGGTGTCAATGGAAACGCAAGCGCCCAGGTTCGGTGTCTGGGCCCATCAAGTCACACATCGGTACGACGCCGTGGGCACGACACGTGTCGGGGCAAATTGAATTGAATACCCACGAGTGTGGATGGCAACGTCCCACACGAAGCACCGGCGAACGCCCACGGCGCCGACTCAATCGGGATTCGGGTACGGCTCGCCTTCCCTAGCCGAGGGACCCCGACGACCGGTTCGACCGCGTTGGTTGGTGGCCAAGCGCAAGAGCGGCGTAGTGACGGTCCAGTTCTGAGCGGTCCGCATCGTTCGAACCGGTCGCACGCTGTCAACAGAACGAGCGACACATACACGCTCCGACTTGATGCACAAGTATGACATGACATGCGCGCGACACGAGTACGACGCGTCAGACGCGCAGGGAACTTGAATTTCGGGCGAGTTCGACCATATGGGACTCTCTGATGGGCCAGTCTGATTCTGAATCTGAATCGGTTATCGGACTATCGATATCGATAGACGCCCACATCAGCATCCTACCTTCGTTCGAAAGAAGACGAGAACGAGAATAATTTGAGGGAGGTAAGATGGGTATAGTAGCTCGTCGCGTATGTATATGCGCGCGCGCCCCAACTCGGGTGCACACGGACGGCGACCAACAAACGGACAAACGAACAATCAAATGATCAAACGGAACGGACGGTATCTGCCAGCACAGTCCGATCGCGACTCGGAGTGACGACGTCGGCCGACGCAGTAACTTTACTTGTCGTGCGTGGGATGATGCATGATGATGGGATGATAATCATCATGACTGATATAGGATTTCTGGGATAGGAGTAATATGTAAGATTGTGCGGACCGAACGCCAAATCATATCATTGATTGAAGTTCTTTTGTCTGCGGATGTTGTGCGTGGGTCGAGGGAGGAGGGAGAAGGAGCCCTGTGGAAGACTAGGGCTATGGCTCATAATGAAGATCAAGCAGTTACTAGCCAGATTCGGAGCCTCTCTCCTGCGAGTCAGCGCGTCGTCGGATGCATTCGTCAAGTATAATGGTTGACGGTCTACCCCCGCCTTGTGCCCGCATCGGCGAGTCGGTAGGTCTTGCTGGGGATCGCGAAAGATAAGAAAAAGAACCAGACGAAAAGATCGACGACTGTTCCTCGTTGTAGAACCGTTACAGCGCTCTTAAGAGCCTCTCAACGCCCCCGCAAACACCCACACAATCCGCTCGGCGTGTGCGTTCCTCTGAACCTCGGCTCACTTCGCCGTCGTCATGGGTGCTCGCCGTCTTCTTCTACTTCCACTTCCCACAGGGCTCCGCATGCGGATGATCCATGATCCTCAGTTATTGACCCACCGCTCCACTTCTCGCTTCTCGCTCAGATAACAGATCTTCCGTCGGGCTGCGCGAGCCGTCCAGAGAGCCTGTCCTTTCGTATCGTTCCGTTTCATTGCTCTCCAAAGTAATTCTACACATGATCGTTAGTTTTTCGGATGGACTACGTTCCGATTTTTTCCTCGACGGAGAACCACGTCCCCAAAAATCTATGAGAAATGAGAAACAAAAAAAGGATGGAAAGGCATGGTGATCGTCGTGTCCCCGGAATCCGGGCGTGTTTGGACAAGGGAAGGCAAGGGTATGGTGGGGTGATAGGACGCGGTGGAACATTGCTCGTGTTGGATGGGCAGGAGGGGTACGCTGCACTCGACAAGATCGTCAGAGTCCAAAAGAGAAAGATCGAAAGCGACAGGAAAAGGGAGACAACGAGTAAAAGAAGAGAGAAAAATGGAAATCAGAAAACGCGAGTCCAAATTTCCCAAACGTAAGAAGAAAAAAACTAGAACCCAATACCACAAAAAAGAATGCATTTTTTCGTCTTTTTGCCTCTTCCTTCTTCTTCCCTTTTGTTCAGTCTTCGTATTCCCGGACAATGGTAAACCCAAACAAAAGAAAGAAAAAGAAAAAAAAAAGGGAAAAAGAACATGGTTTTGTGACGACGGCCAACGACAACAAGGTGCGGATGCTGCGGTTGCGATGCGGAGGTCGAATGCACAGACAAGAGGAAGAAAAAATGAGAGAAAAGAAAGAAAGAAAGAAAAGAAGAAGATGGATATATGCGTGTGTATGCAAATGCAGAGGATGCGAGGCGTTGCATAAGCTTGAGACGTCGTCCTTGACTCCTTGTTCTTTTTGTGATTTGTTTTGTCGGCGGTCTGCTCGTCGTGTCGCCCGGTATGATTTTTATTAATGCCTTGAAACCTGATCGGCCCCTCTTCTTTGTGTTCTCTCTCTCCCTCCTTGCCAATTTTTTCCCGGACCGAGCAATCTCAAACCAGAAACCAAAAGAAAAAAGCGGGGGAGAGAGAGAGAGAGAAGGAAAACAGAATCCGAAAGGCCCGATACTCGTTGCTGTCGATCGTTTAATCGTCGTTCTCCGCGTCCTCTGCCTTCATGCTCGTAGTACTTCGATTCTCGGCCGCATGAACAGCCTCAAGGAGCTCCGCGTCTGCGTCTGCATCCGCATCCGCATCGCCGTCCGCATCTGGATCACCCTCGGCGTCCGCCGAAGACTCGTCTGATCCACGGCGCGAAGGATTCGAATGATGCGAGTGCGAGTGTGGCGAATGGCTTGGGGACGGCAGGTGTTGCTTGATTATCGGGGGTGGTGCAGCAACTAGAAAGAAAAGGAAAAATACCAAAAAAGGGATGGATTCAATCGGATGGACGAATTTCACAGGGGAGAAAAGGAGAACAGTGGGGCATCAACAAGGGACCTTACCAGAACTCATCGGTCTACGACCCCTATCAGCGCTCGGCCTTCGATGTGGCTCGTCATCATCAGTCTGCAGTGTGGCGATCGCAGGTGGAGACGGTGGCTCCCGCTGCGAATTCTCAGCAGAACGGGAAGGATGGGAAGGGGAAGGTGCGAGGGACGACGATGACGTGGGTAGGCGTTCGCGATCGCGTCTTTCCTTGTTGGAAATGAACGACGGCATCTGGGTCGCATGTCCGATGGAGAGCTGGGTTCCACCCGATCCGATCCCTACGGTCACGGGCATCGTGTCCGTTCGAGACACTCGGTTCCCATGCGCAGCGATCGACTGTGTGTGGGCCAAGGAGGAGGGTGGTTGCTGACCCTGAGTATTGGCCTGCTGCTGCTGCTGGCCCATGTGGGACTGGGACGCTTGGTTCTGAGACGCTTGGTTCTGAGATTCTATCGTCCCTCGTCGTTCGACGCGCTTCATCTTCTTTCTACAGCGGTCACACACGGTGCCCGGTCCCTCGGGGCCGGGACCCCACTTTTCGACGCACTTGCCCTCTTTGTAGCGGCCTGCCAAGCCGCACTGGCGACATATGCGCTGACCTTGAGCGTTGGTGGGAGGATAGGGTACGTGGGGGTGGTGAGGGACGCCAGCAGGGGTCGGAGCGGTCGCGGACTGAGGAGGGGCAGCGGTGGTCGGAGTGGGTGGTGGGGGCGGCGCAGTCGTTGTTAAGGG
>JBBPOJ010001518.1:0-13123 GCA_038091395.1 Leccinum rimulosum | reverse complement strand
CCATTGAGGATGCTGATTTCGTCGTCACGAAGGGGTTCCTCGCCGGTGCGATGAAACTGGAGAAAAGACTTGAGCTCCGCCTTCTTATACGTATGTGTTTCATTTGCGCCAAGAACGTAATCTAAAAGCTTGGCGATGGGCCAAGCAACCGGGGCTAGTGCATCACATGAGTGTAGGCGAATGGAAAGGAAAGTGGCATACCAAACAAGTACATGAGACAGAGAACAAAAGGAGCACAACGAGCACCGATTGCGAGGCCATACCTTACGCTGACAGCTTGTGGAATGATCCTGAAAGAGAGTCTGGGACTCCACAACGAATAAATGGGGAAAGAACGTACTCGCTATGTAATAAGACGTAATTTGAAACGAGGGTGCTCAACGAGGTGGGGATGGGATAGCAACACAAGACGTACCCAAAGATGACTGGTCGAGGGATCAAAAATGAGAGGGTGGAAGTAGTCAGATGCACATGCGACTCGTACCAATAGCCGTCGTAGAGATGGCGACGGCAGCTAAACCGCCTCCGAGCTAGAGAATGAGTTCAGGCAAATTTCAAACGGATAAAAGTGTATCTGTACTTACAGCACTATCCAGGAAGATGGGCAAGCTCTCGTTGATGATCTAGTAGGGCGGTGGGGGTGAAAACAGGAGGTACGACAAGCGGAAGGTATACGGACAACATTGGCAAGGAGAAGAACCTGACCAGATATATGAGCGAAAATGCAAAGGGATGCAGGCAGGAGTACTGACGACGAGGACCCAATGACGACCTCTCTGCATAAGACTCAATACTAGGCGCGATGAGGGATGAATGGACGTGACAAGATGGTGAGTACCTTTTTGAGCATTTCGCTTTTCGGCTATGTCTTCGGAGGAGGTTGCGAGAACTCGAAGATGGAGTTCGTCGAGACCCATGAGTCCAAGAGTGAGTCTGGTGCAGATCAGAGAGCGTACCATCTGACAGAGGAGAGAGACATACCCGGCGAATACACCGCCAGCAAGGACGAGGACGGCACTGATGGCCATCTTTGCACAGAATTCTGCAGAGCCAACTGGGCTACGAGTTGCTTTTTGGAATGCATTCAGAACGTGAAAGTGAGGGATAATCATTGCCCCTTTGCGTTGCGGTTAGGTTGGTCACTTTCTAACTTTATATATCATTCCAAACTAGTCACTGCGGTGTAACCAGCACGTGCAATGCTCCGCGTCTTCCTTCGCCGCATCATGACATCGCGATCAAGACCGTCCGACATCATCGCTGGACCAAAGCAAAAGAAACACCGCGCACACAAGACTCGCAAGAGTACCATCGAGCCGTATTCGCACGACGATGTCCTCTGGCACGACGTCCGGGCGTTGCTCGGTGACGACGCAGTTCACCACGCGGAGGAACAAGACACGGACTGGGATTCACCCTTCCATTTTCGACAAGAAATCGAAGTCGTCGTGGATCGTCTCTCTTCACACGGAAATGCTCTAGCGCTGAACCCAGCGGGGGCGCGTTCGCCCTGGGTCATCGTCGCACCATTTGCACTCCCCGGCGAAAGCATACGCGTGCGCGTGTACCGCAGCGCTCGTCTGCACTCCTTTGCTGACCTCGTTGACATTCTCACACCCAACCTCGAGCTGAGGGACGACAACAGAGTGCAGTGCAAATATTTTGGAAATTGTTCTGGCTGCCAGTATCAAGTACATCACTCTCCCATCGACCGGCTCTGCGCTCATCTTGCCCCAGATGCTTTCATACGATAAACAGCTCGAAATAAAACGCGATGTCGTCGTCAAGGCATACCAGAATTTTTCAGGCAAGGCGCGTCCTGATTTCCGTGCTTTCTTCCTCTCACGTGCTTCTAGGCCTACCCCCTTCTGCGGTACCGACCGTGCTGCCAACCATTGGCTCGCCGAAGCAGTACCACTATCGCACAAAAATAACACCCCATTTCGAAGCTCCTCCCAAAAAAGCACGTGTCGAACCCCTTTCCCCCATACCCCCCATACCCGACTGGCTGAAGATCGGATTCAACGAGATCGGAAAAAAGACCGTGCTCGATATCGAGGTCCGCCATCTCTTTCCGCCCTGCCTCGTTTCTCACCTCACGCCAGGAATGTCCCATTGCTACTCCAGTGCTCAACCAAGCACTCGGTCCGATACGCCAAGACATTATCCAGTAGGTCATACAATCATCCATGGCCACCTGCGCTCACCCGGCACAGAAACATGTGGTCTTACAAAAAGGGTGTCTCCCTTCTCCTTCGCGATTCCCTCGATCGGTCCACCTCTGTCGATCTTACCAGCTCCTCCCCAGACGACCCCAGTCAACACATCTGCATCACAGACCACAAAGCGACTGTGCGTGAACGCGTCGGCAACACTTACTTTGAGTTTCCCGGACATGCTTTCTTCCAAAACAACAACGCCATTCTCGGACCGCTCACCGACTACGTCCGGGACGCCACTTTCCCGGCTACGGACGTGGACAACCGTGACGCGCGACCCACGCACCTCGTCGATACCTACTGTGGAAGCGGCCTCTTCTCCATTCTCCTTTCCCCGCACTTTGACACCGTAGCCGGGATCGAACTCTCCACGGACGCCATCCGCTCCGCGACGGCCAACGCCGAACTCAACAATCTCCCGCCCAACCGGTGCACGTTCCTAGCCGGGGACGCTTCGGACATCTTTGCCACAGTGGACCACTTTCCGAGGGAGAGGACGGCGGTGATCGTCGATCCCCCGCGCAAGGGGTGTGACACCAAGTTTGTCGAGCAGCTCTTGGCATTTGGGGCCGGGACGGTCGTGTACTTGAGCTGTAACGTGCACACGCAGGCGAGGGACGTGGGTATGATTTTGAGGCGGTCCGGGGAGGCTGGGGTGGGTGAACCGGAGGAAAAAGAAGGTGAAGGGTCGCAATCGGGGCGGCAACGAAAGCAAAAGTACGTGTTGGAGAGTCTGAGGGGGTTCGATTTGTTCCCGCAGACGGCGCATGTCGAGAGCGTAGCGGTGTTGAGGCTGGTGTCGACGGTGGAGCAGGGCTCGAGCTAGCTGGTCGGCGACGAGTGATTATACTCTTGTCGTGGCTCCAAACGTAGGATAGCTTCTGTACGTTGTATGGAACTATTATCGCAGAGGAGATCAGAGAAATTTTTACGCTGGCGTCCTCTGATAACTTACGGCTCTAAGGATTCGGAGAGTGTCGTGGAGTGATGACATCTTGAGCGTATAGGTTGGTATCACTTACATGCACATGTAGTTGTGACTTGTCGAAGGGACTTGCAAGTATAACGATTGTGCGCACTCCGGCATTGTTGAAACAAGCCTCGACAGTTTGACATTCAGTTCGACGGAAGCTCACACAACAAGTTGTATAGCATCACACTATTATGGCGGCGGCAGCCTGGCCACTAGCAGCTGGAGAAAGTCACTCAAGCTGCCAGTGGCAGGCTCGTCGGTACCGGGTAATGAGAATCTTGAGACTTCGATCAGAACACGATCATACAATGAATCATAGTAATACTTCACCACTATCATTTGGACTGCTTCTTCTGCATCTCCAGCTCCCCTCTATGTGGGCCCTTCGAAAATTTAACGACCATTAATATTGTACAATGTTAGCTATTCATTGCGAAGGTACTTATAAATTATAATTACTAGTAGCGTCGCGAACAGAAGGAGAAGTTGTAAGTATTGCCACTTCAAGCTCAAGCACTGAGCACGCCGCCGAGCCCGATTGGCTGATATAAGCGGTTGGTCAATACGACGCCGTGGAATCTTATACGAAACACACACTTCTTTTTTACATAATAACAGCATCATGCAACTTGACCAAACTTGAACGTAGGTTCATTTGCCGCTCCGATGGCGAGAAATTTTACGGTACTGTTCAAGCCACGCGGCCCTCAAAGAAGTCGGATGCTGACGACCTCGGCTAACTGCTGAGTCGGTCTGAATCTGCAAGACCTTCTCCGACGGATCTAGCCGAGTTCGCCGCCGTATCAACACCATGGGTTGACTTATTTAACCAAGCGGTAAGTATGTAAGTACAGCAGTAGCTCGGGTACCATTACTCGGGCCCACTGCACCGTGCCGGCACGTTGTGTTCGGTTCGGGATACAAATTGGCTGTCACATATAGCCTTCGTACTAATCAGCAAACCCGCTCGTGCCGTGACTTATCGATACGCTGTAGACACTTTCCTCGGCTCATTGTCCAATCATATTAATCCGAGTTCGCTTCCAGATCGAAACCGATTTGCTTATCAGCAACTTGGCGAGACAATTACCGTCGGGCCCAGTGACTGCCGTCGTGTTCGGTTCTTATATATAGCCTTCGTACCAGATTTGGTCCTTTTTGAACGTCAGGTCCTAGACTCTCCCATAGCAGCCATGCCTCTGCAAATGCCTTCGCAAATTTTGTCACTACCAATGGAGTGGCGGTCGTCGAGCACAGCGTACTACGCCGCTGGTGCTGTCGCGGTCGTTACGCTGGCTTCGTGGCTGAGCAAGCCCAAAGATCCCGTAAGTCTCAGAAGTTAAACAGTGGCTCAAGTTTTCAGGCTCACCCCTGGACTAGTTGAGCAAAATTCCTTCGTTCGGATCAAACACCTTTCTCGGATCGTGGTGGGATGGTTTCAAGTTTCTAAAGCAGGGCACCGCTATGATCCAAGAAGGCTACGATAAAGTGCGTCTTCGTCGCTTTTCCTTTTTTTTTCTTCTTATGTGACTCTAACGTTTGTGGTGTGGTGCAGTACAAGGGTACTCCATTCAAGATATCGACAATCTTTGGCTGGATTGTGATTATCAGTGGTCGTGATTTGCTGGAAGACTTTTGCAAACGTCGCGACGACGAACTGAATTTCAAGGAGGCTATGAACGAGGTAATCACTGGTGATCCGT
The DNA here is from genome assembly GCA_038091395.1 of Leccinum rimulosum. NCBI lineage: Eukaryota > Fungi > Basidiomycota > Agaricomycetes > Boletales > Boletaceae > Leccinum > Leccinum rimulosum. Next base: position 8,228 of record JBBPOJ010001518.1, on the reverse strand, counting down.
CTGTCTCACCGCACAATCCACCTGACCAATGTTTCAGGTTTTGAAGCTGGAACATACGTTGAACAGCGCACATGAGGATCATCCATACCACATTTCGGTCCTGCGCCAGAAAATGAACCGAAACCTTGCGGCCTTGTATGACGTTATGAGAGATGAACTCATCAAGTCAATGGACGAGGAATTCGACCTCAAGGGTCATGGTGACCTAACATTTGTTGACCCTGATTCAAGGTTTTGCTAAAATCACTGATAATCAGAGTGGAAGAGCATTGCTTCACATGCCACCATCCAAAGGCTCGTCGGCAGAACTACCAACAGAATATTCGTTGGTCTTCCCCTTTGTACGTCAATGACTCTCCACCCAATCATTTTTCGCCTATTTATGCTGCGTGCCCTAGGTCGCGATGAGGAGTGGGTGAAACTCAATGTTCGGTTCAGCATGGACGTTTTCAAGATGGGGGCTATCATTAGCCTGTTCCCCAAGTTCATGACACCGCGAGTCGTTATCAATTGCTTGTTCAAGTCCGTCACTGACATTTTTCATCAGGCTTATCAAACTATGTATGAAAGATGTTCACAGGAACTCGCAAAACGGTGTGAAGTTCGTAACTCCACTGCTCGCGGAACGACGCAGAATGTTTCAGGAGAATGGGGAGTCATGGGAAGGGATGCCTGTAAGTCGTTTCTCGTTTTGCTCGCTGACATGCCAACTCACTTTCTGCGTAACAGAACGATTTCGTGACTTGGTTATTAGAGGGACCCCAAGGAGCCGATCGCTCTGCAAAGGATCTGACCAGGGATATTATTTGCATGAACTTTGCTGCCAGTCACGTATGTAACTCTCTTCTCCATCCATCCCAGATGCTAACGCAGTCTATTATTTTTCCAGACAACTTCAGAGGTAGATTTAACCTTGGCTTTTAGCATGTGCGCGACCTAATAACAGCGTCATTAGACTTTCAGTCTGGCGTTCTGGAATCTTGCGGCTAGCCCTGAACATGTCAAAATTCTTCGTGAGGAAGTTGAGTCGATCGTCGAGGTGGAGGGCTGGTCAAAGGCATCAGTGTCCAAAATGCACAAAGTCGACAGTTTCATGAAAGAGACCAAACGCGTCGCTGCTGGTTTCAGTAAGTATATCATGTGTGTCACATCATACAGCACGATTCCTAATATTTCTTTCTCTTTCTCAGCGAGCGTTTTGCGCAAGGCCGTTCAGGACGTTACTTTGGTTGACGGATCGGTTATACCAAAAGGGACATTCATCTGCCCGGCCACTCAAGCTATGCAAACGGACGAGGAGTATTACGAGAACGCGACCACGTTCAATCCATTCCGATTCGCCGAGATGCGCACTGGCGGCGAGAACGACGCCGTCAGGTACCAGTTCACGTCGACCGGCGTTGATTACATGTCTTTCGGGCACGGTAGGAATGCATGGTGAGTTCCGCTCCTCCACTCGAGCCGTTTGAAGCAATAATCCGGCAACGCTCTATAGTCCTGGTCGATTTTTCGCCGCCGTACTGGTCAACACCATGTTGGCTCATGTGGCCGTATCATACGATTGCAAGCTTGAGGTGGAAGATGTCCCGGGGAAGGGCGCTGTTGCAGGGACTGAAGGTAGTACTCGCATTCTGATTCGCAAGAGGGTTCAATGAGAGTTTGGTGATGCCTGACGGATTGATCTTCATGTAATTCTGAGGACCGCTTTATCACATTTGATACGCATGGCTGGCAATGTTATGACAGGTTAGATGCGACCTCCTAAGAATCCTGAGACGTCTGGACACGATTGCGCAGCATTGTTCGGGTATTGTAGTTCGGATAGGCCTCATGCAAAGGTTAGACCCTGTTTCTATTTTAGATCGCGTGTGAGAATTTTGTACGCGTGAAGGTGGAAGTATCACCGATCACCGCGTAACTTTTTCACGTCAATTTCTTCGCTCGAGCCGGACCCACTTCTTGAACTTACCTTAAATAGCCCTGCAGGGACGCGGCCCATCAGACACTCATCACGGCACAGGCTAATCCATATTTGTTGTATCTATTCTCAACAAGTCGGTGCTTCTTCGAAGGCCTCGAAGCTGTTGAAGGGCCCCGGACTCCCGGACTCCGGTCAGTGATTCCTGGACCACACTGGCAGGTTCTCTCAGGCTCAGTAATAGGAAATATGGCATACGGCAGCTCAGATTCTCAACAGGATCACACACCCAGGAATGCCCATCGTCCCGCAGTGTTTTGCGCGGCAGGCGCAGCCCTCGACTCCATCTTGCTGATCTCGCTCTTCAGGACCGCCCAAGCCGACTCCTGCAAGCCCCGAATTTTCTGAGGACGACGTCGAATGATTGAAGACTCGTAATGAGGTGAATGGCAATTCAATGATCCTCTTTACCTGAAATAAACCTGAAATAAACTTATCTGAAACTCCACCATTTGCACGTTCGAGAAAGGGACATCAATCTGTACCGCGTTGCCATCCTCCGCCAGATGATGAACCGTAATCTCGCATCCATTGTTTATGACAAGATGCAAGACTTGGACGAGATCGTCGTAGCAGACGACCAGCTACTTGACCCCGAAGGCAATGGTAAGTCAACTTTCGTTGTACTTACCTGATTCGACGTGTCGCTCAAAAGGCAAACGATCAAGGTGGAAGATCGTTTCTCTGGTGACCTCGGTCCAACGGGTTGTCAGGAGAACGAGCAATAGATTATTCGTCGGGCTCTTTCGGCATACGCAGTCACCGTTCATTTCCAATAAATTACTGCGCAGCATAGCACGCGTTCGCGACTGTTCAACTCAACATTCGGTTTACAATGGACCTATTTAAGATGCCGCAGCCATGATTGGAAGCTCATATCGCCGTAAGTCGTTATCGGTTGCATATTCAGCGTTACTCCATTGTTGTCAGGTCAGGACGGTGTTTCCAAGAATTCGAGGCGTGCATGCTAACACACTTCCGTTCATCAAAATACGACGAAAGGCTTCAGCTCGTCATCATGGGCTGACAAACCTGTAAGATACACCTCGTTCTCGCTGTAGGGCCAGCTCACCTCCAGCGGTATATTGGAAAGATTTTGGGATATTGCAAGGATCTCAGCCTGAGGCCCCGAACAGTCAATCATTGAACGATCTGACTCTAGACATCTTAGGCATAAACTGTGCTGCTAGTCAGGTATGTGGTCATCGGGTAGTTTAATTTTGCAATGGGCAACCTCGCTGGTAAACTTGGCGATAGTCAGAGTAACAGGAGAGAAACCTCACCTCACATTCACTCAGGCGCTCCGGATACGATTGGTTTTAGTGAGTGTGTTCCATATTATATTATGTGGAGCGATGCATCATACTTTATTAGCGAGCGCGCTGTACAAGACCGTGAAAGACATGACATTCGTTGATGGTACTATCATACCAAAGTTTGTTGCATCAGCCGCCTAATGTGTGCACCTCGACCACCAGTTCGATGACAGTGCAAGGACATTCGATCCACTGCTACTCGCCGAGATACGAACCGGTGAAGAGTGCGATTTTATCGATTTCCCCTCCACCAACACTGAATACATCAGCGTCGCTGCAAGAAAGAAACCCATGATGAGCCCATCTCTTAAAGACTAAGTAAGTTGCAGCTTCACTTTCGAGTCACCCGAGTACGCACGAACTGGTTTTGCCAGCGTAACGCTGGGGGCTGGCTGCTCAACGTTGCAACACCCTGTTGATTGGCATGTCATCATTTCGTGCCATGCCAATCTCAATCAGGGATCCCGGGTACTGGCACTGCCGCCGCAGTTGTGAGGCTCGAGGTTGCCGCGTGCGTGGGCGAACTTCGTAAATGACTGGTAACGCTATCCGTGGCGTACAACTGCCAGTGAGTGGTGATTGTGCAACCCCCATTCGGCAGTAATGCGATGTAACGTCGGATTCGTTGGCCGCCAATCACTGTTTGCCGACCTACACTGTGTATTACTTATGCGAAAAACGCGGAAGGTATGACATCATATGTGCCATGTTTTGCGAGCCAGTGGCGTATCTTATTGCTTTCTCAGCAGATACTATGTTGTTGGCCATACGTTACAACATTGTGCTTCATTCGCCGCCTTGATAGCATCATGGGGCCAAATTTGCGAGCCCGAGCATAATCCGAAACTTCCATATCACGTACTACTGTGGGTTTGTAGGGGGATTCTATTCGCCTCTGCAACTTACTTAAACGTTAAGTCACGCGGTTCCGGTCCGCCCTAGTGCACAATGAGGTGCGGCCTATCTAAGTTACATATGTGATAGTACGAACGAAGATAACATAACATAATGAAGACCTCGCTTTCGGAATCAAAGTAACGCGAGGGCGACATGATGGCTCCCGAATATCATCGAAACCCCCGGGCCGGATGCAACCGAATTCATTGTATCGATCCATTCAAATCACGCAATAAGTGGTTTGCTGAGATATGATGCAGAAGGAAGCGGTGAACATCCATGGCGCACCCGGAAATCCAATTTGACTCATTACTGTAGCTTCGAGCCACAATCCCAACGGCTCAGTTGAAGGTCCTCCGGAAGAAAAGGAGAAAAAATTACAATATTTCCTTTCACGTAGACTTCCTCGGCTAACCCTCCGGTAAACAATTTCTCCGATCCGAATCCCGCATCGCCGATTCGCAACGTTGACGCCACGTGCCGAAAACCTCACCAACCACCCAACGAATAAGTATGTATGATCCAAGAAAGTGACCGCTCCTCAGGCTACACTGTAACTAATCACATTCATGACTCAGATTTCAAGTTTTCAAATAAGTATGGTTCGCGCAATTTTTCGGGTTTTGTTCACTGTATGTAGTACCATGGGCGTCAAGTGTCCAGACACGTAAGTTTGTCGTCTTCGGAACCCTGGTACTCCGGTTCAAGTTGGCAGCCTCGTCCGGGCTTGTAGCCAGTCATTTCACCCTAAAAAGTGCTTTATTTAATTCGTTTCGTCGAATGGGTATTCACTTATCCTCCAATCAAAGCTTTCGAGCGATTTCTCAACAAGGTTGTCAGGCGATAGTTCTATTGCGTCTTGCCGCAATCCTATTATGGTTAGCTTGGTGGAGCTCACATGCCGTAACTTCCACTTGAGTCATCGCTTAGCATTCCGATCAAATATTCTAACTCGGGAGAACTGCCACAGCGTCCGTTCACAGTAAGTTTGGTCAAATCGCGGTTTTGTTAAGCTGATTTTGCTCACATATATTAGCAGGGATAATATTTCATCACAGAGGCTCAAAGGCACTTACTTATCAGTCAGTAAGCCGGGAGCTTGTCAAATTTTGCCTGTTTACTGATTCAAATTAACCAAACACCGTATGGAGTAAGCATATCTCGAAATTACTCATTGACATTGACAGGGCTCCCGAAGCGAGGGATTTCGCAAAGTGGCCTTCCGCGTTACGTCACTAGTAAGTTACGTTCAAGTTGCCGTGATACACTCAGCATTCCTGGCGCAAAAATACATTTAATCCTCCTCGGATGCTATCGGTTCGGTCACCGCAGTTACGTCCCTAGAGATTTCCATGCTGCAATCCGAACAATGGCTTGCTGTGTGTGAAATCTCCGCGTAGCGGGCACATATATATGCTTTCTCGGATACGCGAATAGGCCCAAGGTCGTGTCCTGCACCATTGAATCTTTGGAACCTTCCCTTATCCAGAGTATGCTGCCACAACTTCCCCAACTATCAGACGACTGGCGTATGTCAGTCGCAACATACGTGGCTGGATCCATTGCCACCATTACGCTCATTTTGTTCTTGAGACGGTCGAGTAGTCCAAACGTAAGTGCTAGAAGTGTTGAAGAAACTCCACCGTCTGGCTCACCATGCTGGATCAGTTGGACAAAATCCCAACGGTCGGGTCAACTACCTGGCTCGGATCATGGCGTTCTGGGGTCCAGTTCCTCATCGACGCTACTGATGTCTTCCAGGAAGGTTATGACAAGGTGCGTCCAGTATTCCAGATTCAGTTTTCATTGCTAGACCTTCACCATTATTATAGCACAAAGGCACTCCATTCAAAGTCTCCGGATTTTTCCGCTGGATGGTCGTCATCAGCGGTCGCCAGCATGTGGAAGAATTTTGTAAACGTCGCGACGATGAACTAAATTTCGTGGAAGCTTTGGAAGATGTAAGTCTTTTTTCTTGCCTCTCTGTAATCAACCTGACTGGAAATGCCACAGATTTTGAAGGCAGAACATACGTTTGGGCTGGAAACCCACAGGGACCCGTACCACATAGCGACCCTTCGCTCAAAACTCAATCGTAATCTCGTAGCTTTATATGACGACATTCGAGACGAGATAGCCACATCCTTTGAAGATTTGCTTCAGCTCGAAGGTCGTGGTAGGTGGACGTTCATCACTGGATTCTAATAATTAATTTGTCTGATCCTCCATGTCTAGAATGGAAGAGCGTTCCAGCCCTCCACACCATCGAAGACGTCGTCTGCAGAACCAGTAACAGGGTATTAGTTGGACTCCCTTTGTGTATGTTGTCAATTCTGTCCGTTATCCACGGTTCGCTCATGTTGCGGGCCTTAGGTCGTGACCCCGACTGGGTCCGTCTGAATGTCCAATTCCCTTTCTCGGTTTTCAAGGCAGCAGCAATCATTACTTTCTTCCCCAGGTTTATGGAAACGTATGTCACGAGTCGGTGAATGTTTTAATCCAGTGCTGACTTTTCATCAGGCCCGTTGCTTGGGCTGTCGAATACTTCACTGGCACTGTGAAGCGCGCGGTTAACCATATGATTCCAGTTGTCGAGGCCAGACGGAAGCTCGCCGCCAGCTCGACAGAACAACCAGTTCGTCAGGCTTATGCTCGTTCTGAAGTCCGCTCAACTCCAAATTCGCAGAATGATACGTTGTCTTGGTTGCTTGAAGGGTCAGAGGGATCTCGACGCACGGTGACCGATTTAACTCGTCGTGTTTTGGCAATCAACTTTGCTGCTATTCATGTATGTGTCCTCTCTTTGTCCTCTTTTCTCTTATGCTAACACAGACTGTCTAGACAACTTCACAGGTAGAATCTTTGTGTTTCGGAATACTGACTCTGACGGCAGATTACTCTAGGTTTTCACCCAAGCACTCTACTCTCTGGCCGCCAACCCTGAGTATATTCCGCTTCTTCGGGAAGAGGTGGATTCGATTGTCAATGAGGAAGGTTGGTCAAAGGCTTCTCTGGCCAAGATGCACAAAGTGGACAGTTTCATGAAGGAGGTACTGCGCATGCATGGAGTCACGCTAAGTGGGTTAAGGCGCATCTTCCGGGATATGACAGTAGCTGACTTCCTGTCACGATTTCTAGCAAATGTGATGCGGAAGTGCGTGAAGGACGTGACGTTCTCTGACGGTACTGTCATTCCAAAGGGGACATTCTTGGTATTGGCCACTCAGCATATTCATAATGACGATGAGTTCTACGAGAACGCGGCCACCTTCGATCCCCTGCGATTTGCAAAGTTGCGAGAAGGGGAAGAAGGCGAAGGCCTGGATGTGCTCAAATATCAATTTTCTTCCACCAACACCGAATACCTACCTTTTGGCCATGGCAGACACGCATGGTAAGCTTGATCCTTCTTTTCTGAGTACCGTCTGCAACTATACATTCCCTTGCGTAGTCCTGGTCGATTCTTCGCTGCGAGCGAGCTCACTACCATGTTGGCTCACGTCGTCTACACCTACGATTTCAAACTAGAGGATTCCATCCGGCCGCCCAACCTGAAAATCAGTACTGTGATCATACCTAACACTACTGCTCGGGTCATGTTCAGGAAGAGAACTGTCTGATTTTTTCTTTCTTTAAATTTCATCTGATTTTTTCATCATCACGATACTGCATCGAGCTGGGAGCGTTTTCAGTGGCATGTAACTACTAACTATGACCAACTTGAATTACACGTCTACAATGTAACGTTGGACGACTGAAATTTTCGGGAATGCCGGTCTCCCCTTGGACAAGGAAGATGAGTTCGTGAATCGTTAATTTGACAAGAAAAGAATATGATTGTATCAATTATTTTCGATCGAATCTTCGTGTCACATTGTCCGGTTATCACCGCGATGGAATGGAGCGGAACTAGTTAACAGAACAAAAGAAGTCACTACTGTACATATAGATTAACCATAGAAAGCTACCATAGATTGGCTTGATTTCCCAGTGGTCTCGGTTTCATAACTCTGCCGTACTAGGTAGCATCCTAAGTT
>JBBPOJ010001517.1:0-13123 GCA_038091395.1 Leccinum rimulosum | reverse complement strand
GTACGGTTTTGACGAGCGCCGCGGTGACTTTGGCAGAAGGGAATAAGGCCAAACTGTAGGCTGGTCGTTTGCGCATGGCGGCTGTTTCTCCTGTCTTCGAAGCACCAGTTTTCACTCCGCCGAAAAAAAAAACTGTATGCATTATCGTCAATGGATTTTCCGGTATGTATGACATGTAGGAGGTGTTTTTCGGAGGCCCGCGGTGAGCGATTTGTATTGAAATGTATTCCACCAAGGGTACTGTAAGGTCAGACCGCCTGCCGCTTAACCGTTATGCCAAAAGGTAACAACACTGAATGCTAAGCGCTAAGCATTCAGTATCGCAGGCAGTATATATCCCCGACTCCCACGTAGTGGGGGAGGGTTTGGGGCCCCTCAAACATTCAGGTACCCTGCAAAATGGCTTACATGTAAGACATGATGTGATTGTATTGTTGTTCCCCGATTGGACAGGGTTTTCTCAACCAGAAAACTCGATCGGCCGACCGACTTTCGTTTGCATTTTCATTTTTGTCTGGTACGTGTATCGCGTGCTGCTTCGTCTTCTAATCCATGGGTTGCTGATCTTACAACTTCCCGCGTCGGGAGGTACGTCGCAGCATTGCACACATACTTTTCTACCAAGGTTTTCGTTATTATAGCATGTGTTCACCGGATTGAACTTGTTGTTATGCAGTCATCTTTATTTGTCTTTGCTCCCTTCGGGGATCTGCCGCAAGTGCGCCGCTACGATGCTAGTTACAGGTAACTAGGTAAGCTGCAGGTTTGGAGGCATGCTCGCAATTGCAAGCGACATGTTATGAGTATTGTATAGCGTTGTCTGAGACACGGATATTGCCGAATCTCCCTGAATGCTGCGGGCAAGAAAGATCTGTCGTGAGATCGAGGAATCCAACACTCCTGATCGGATGAATTGATGGTGCACTTCCTTCTATTCGAGTGACTCCATTTTCCTAGAAATGGAGGTTGATATATCTTCCTTTTTGTTTATTACTGGTAATACAAGCCGTGCGAAAACCTTCGGACGTGTAAATACTATGACTAAGTACTTGTACCAAATTCGTCCGTCACGCGTCACGCGTCACAGAGACGATTTCGGCCTGCTCTCATTGGATACTCGGTCTCTATGTCAGAAGTCAGTGTCGGCCTGGATCAACATAAAACAAAAATGTAGAAGGGTTAGGAAGTCTTTATAGAAGAGTCTACCATGCGAGAGAAAAGTCAGGTCAGATACTAGAACCCTTCAAGCACACACAATAGGAGTGTAGCAAGTGCACAGCTTGAGTATGGACGCGAAACACTGGAAGTGCGCCACTGTTGACATTATAGCGCACTCAAACGAACTGTAAGTTTGATATGCCAGTGAAGCACAACAGGAGAGCGTACAGTGTCAGTTGCATGCTGTGCGAGTGTGCGCAACAGGTGCAGTCTGTCGACGCGGCTGGGTATAGGGGAACGCCGCTAGAGATCGGCATCAAATCGGCATCCATGCCAAAGGGAGCAGCGCCGTAGAGGCGGAACGGGGCAAACGCATGCACATGGACACGCAGTACAGCGCGGGTGGCATAGAAATATCTGAGGAGGTTTAAATTTGACAGTCGGGTTCGTACCTTACCGGTGCACAGCCATTCCAACAAGTCCCCCCCCAACCTCTGGCTTCATTCCATGATTTAACGGCTCAGTCAAGACTCTCGCATCGATGATCCCCGTCGGGTTCGTAAATAGAGACAATAAAGTGGCCGAATAATAAAAAACTAATTACACGATCATAAAAACCTGCAGGTCTGTCCGAAACTCGTTGGATAATCATGCTGAAAGTTGAACTGTGAATCATGGAAGAAGGTAGACATTAGGTAGATTGTGTATTTGCGTTTTTTGAAGAACGTGAGCACTAGAGGGGCGAGGCAATGTAGTCGAAGGAGTACATGTAAACCTGTGATGGGGAGTCTGTGCGTCTTTTAACAGTCCGCTGAAGTAGAATCTGTGACGGAATAGGTATGTCAGAAACCGTATAGTACACATGTATATGCATCCGAGGCAACATATCATAGGTCCCGAGTGGCGACTTACCGGGGTAAAACCAAAACGTGACAGCGAGAATAAGGTAAAGGCCTAGATGCCCGCGGAAAATACAAAGTTGCGTTGGCGTTGACATCTACGGTCAAGAGAATCATCACGTACACATCAGGATCATCCCTTCTAGCCAGTTCGACTTGCCGTCTTGCACGACGTAGTTGACGGTGAGCACTGTGGATAAGCAGGGCGTCGTGGATCAATCACGGATTGCCGGATAGGAACGAACGTGGTACGTGAAAGACATACCTGACAGGAACAGGACAATGGACTGAAGAGGGTCGAACAGAAGCGTGAGCGGCTTGCCGAGTATCCATGCCAAGATGACGATGAACCTGTGTTGATGAGAAAAGTAAGCACACACGGCGCTACCGGGAGAGGAGAAACTCGGATGACGTACGGAATCACGAAGAGCGCAATTTGCTAGTAGACAAGGTCACGACATCTGAAATGGAGCAGGGAGACGGAAAACTCACAATACTGGAGCCCACTGCAACACCAAGACTGAGGGTTAACTTATCCTTGACAGACACCATCACCGCCGTGACATGCTCAGCAGCATTACCGACGATGGGGAGAAGGATGACTCCGACGAATGTCTTGCTGATTTTTCCGGATTCTGTCAGCCCATTGATGGAGTCTACCAAGAATTCCGCAGTGACGGCGACAAGCTATACAACACGTCAACGATCGTCTCTAGGGCAGGTAACCAGCATGCTTACCACAGTGACGACTATCAAGAGCCCAAAGCACACATAAACATTCACCCGGGGTTCCTCAAGTTCTTCATTTAGCACCAATGGCGTGATGGCAGTAGACGACTCTAGATCGAGGTTTGGCGAAGCCGAGCTAGCACCTGCCTGAGGCGAGGTGGGAGGCGAGGTGACGAGTGCCGTATCAGCATATTGCGGCGCCGCAACTTTTTTGTCTTGACCGAATCTCTTCTTGAACTTGAATGGATTGTTGGTGTATTTCTTTGACTCCGTAATTTCCTCATTGTCGTCCTGGTAGAGCCCCTTGTGCGATGAAAGTTGGAAGAAAAGGTAAGAGAAATAGACTGAAATGCGAAAAATCAGCGTTGGCTGTGCAAACAGAGCTATGAAGGCAAGCCCGTACTGAATAGTAAAATGATAGCAACCTGCTAGGTGCTCAGTAATGTCATTCGTATCAACATCAGCGAACGCACCCCATGACTCATTTTGAGGATCGATGCTTGCGCATCGTAACCGTTTGCAGTCACTGAAGCAGCGAACTCGAAGGCACCGGGAAGAAGAACAGCGATGACACTGATTGTCAGAAGAGTTGAGTTCATCTGTGCCGCAACTTTCGATCCAAGTTTCAAGCCGCGTCAACGATAATGCTATGGGGTCTCACGCACTGATGCGTCTGCCGCCGTGAAATTCAATTCTCGTGGTCTAGTGTGTGAGTGTGTTGAATGTATGTGCGCGCGCGCGCGTCAGGCATCGATCGCATCGTCAAACAAAGAACACGCACCGAAACAGCTTCTGAGACGCAATCACCGTACTCTCTTGCAACGTCTCGAAATTCCACTTTTCATCCGCAGCGTGCTGATCGACGATAAACAGATCGTCCATCGCGTCCGTCTGGGCACGCACGACTATGAACCCGAGATTGAACTGCCCCACGATCTCCATCCGCTCGAAATCCGACTTGGAGATGATCCGCGAGAGCGCGGCGCATGCGACGGCGTCTTCGGCGGCGGTATCGAGGTTTGCGGAAGAGATGGCCGAGCGAAAGGTCGAGCTTGGTGCTGATTCTGATGATGGTACGGAAGGAGACGATGAGAGACGGTTATACATGTCAAGGTAGTGTGTCCCGATGCTGATCAGGTTTACGCGGAGCGTCACCGAGTCGGCGTCGCTCTGTGCGGCTGGACGCGTCCTGGTCGGAGGTGGTGCTTCGACCGCTTTGCCTGCGGGTGGAACGTACGTTCCAACCAGGGTAGACGAAAACGCCCAGTCCTCTTCCGTTTGGTCATTCCCCGTGGAAGTTTGTGGAGCCGAGGAAGGAGCTCCCACAGGTTTCGCGACCGTAGACGGCGGCTCGTCGACATCCATCGCATGTTCGTCGTCAGAAAGCACGACTGTTCGCTGAGACGAATGACTCCCGGTTTGAGGCCGAGGTCGCGTCCTGCCACCTTGCCTTGACCGTGCCCTCCTTTCGTCCTCGTCCTCTTCAAGCTCGTCCACCTCTTCTTCACTCCCGTCACCTCGTTTCCGCTTCCCCCGATCTCGCTCTCCATCACTCTCGTTCTCGTCCCCACTCTCTTCCCCCCGAGCGTCTGGAACTGCCTTACTCCCCCCGCTTGTGCTCAAGAACTGACTCAGACTTGACCTGAAGGTCTTCCTGGTCGCTCGCACGCGATCGCCGTCGCTGGACATCCTCGCCTGCTTTTGTTCCCTTCCAGCCTCTTCATTGTCATCTTTCCGGAGATTCCAAGTTGCACCGCGCGTACTCAGGACGGTCTGCACGGAACGGGGCTTTTCAGGGACGACGTGGGTTGAGGAACGTGTGATGTCGGTGAGTGTAGCTGCAGACGTCGACGTCGACGGGGTGGCCGTGGTAGCCATGCGCGACGCCTGCACAGGCTCATTATTCCGTTCCGAGGGGACGTGTTTCCTTTTTGCTCCTCCATCGACGTTACCGGAAGCGTCCTCGTCATCAGACTGGGGAAAGAAAAGTGGCTCGGAAGGCGCTCGGGTCATTGGACGGTCGATCGTTCCGTCATGAGTCTTGCCCGTTCCACTGCCCTTTGGTTCAGGCTGCGCGACGAGCGTAGGTTCTGGCGCACGCTCATCATCATCATCATCCACCAAAAGATACGAGATCGGTTTGTCCACACCGCCCGTTGCCTCCCGATTCCCAGGCCGAGTTATGTGCGACGGCGTTCGGCCACGCAGCGCGGTCGTTGGAGACTGCTGTGCTCGTTCTTGATCTCGTGTCTGGATCATCTGACTCATTGTTTGCAGTGTGTGTTGCTGTGGCACTTGCGTCTGCGAAAGCTGTGTGCTGCTCACATCGAACGTCGATCGTGCGGATGAAAACGCGGCCTCGAGCGCGGTCTGTGGGAACAAATGTAAAAGGGCAGGTGAAACAGCATCCGCACGAAACGCACTTTGAGAGCCTCGACGAGATTGTTCTCGCTGTGCAGAAAGATGGTACGTTTGTCGGGACTGATATTGATGTCACAGGCGTCTATATGCATCGTCCATCAACACAGAATCCCGCCGACGAGGTGACTCACTGGTAGGCAAGATAACGTTGGCGATCACGAACGGGGACTGGTTGGCGTTGAACATCCTGTACACCTCGTTCATCGCTTTCTGGATCTATAACACCGATGATATGAGGCATTATATAACACAGCATCACAGGAATTCACCTTTCCAGGGTTGTAGGGACGTCCGTTGACGAAGAAGAACTGGCGATCGGCGCTCGTTCTTCCAGTGCCCACGGCGAATTTGGAAATGAGGCCCTGGAACTTTACGGGTGTGACGTGCGCGACCGGACTGGCGCTGGGTCAGCGTGGAGTTAGCATACAGCAGGGAGTCTCAGCGACAGCGCCGGAATCGAATTGGTACATACGCGTCGTTTTCGGGAAGCGCGCGTCTGAGAATAGACTTTTCCGTCTCCACGTCAAAGGATATATCGAGATCGACGACGTTATCGAGCGCCTTTGGACCCCATACTGCAGTGATGGAGGCGCGTATGGAAGGGGACCCGTTCGTTTTGAATAGGACGGCTTTCCGGCTGTATACAGTTAAGGGAAAAAACTAACGGCACGAGCGAGAGTTTGGACGTACCCGCCTTCGGTCTGATGGGAGACTTGCCCCTTTGCTCTCCAGTGCACACGGGACGAGGGCGTACGCGTGCAACAACGTCAGCGCCTTTTGGAATTCGCGCTTTGCGTTTCTCTCAAACTCCTTTCGACGGACGGGGAGTGTGTGGAACAGGTTCGAAACCGAGACGGTCGTTCCTTTCTGGCATGTGTGTGAGTTGGAGGGGTATAGTGGAAGAGGAAAGGATACCAAACCTGTCTGGCGATCTTGCACTTTGAGCGAACGCTGCCGTTTCTGTCCATCTCGATGGCGGTGCCCATGGGAGCCTCAGAGTAAGTTGCTGTCGTGACTGTGAAACCGTCGGTCAGGGCACACAATGACGAGAGCGCTTCTCCGCGGAAACCAAAGGTGAGAACGCGGGAAAGGTCCTCGAAAGAGGAGAGCTTTGATGTGTAGTGCTTGAGCGCTGTGGGTGCTGCTTGAACACAGCAGAAGTGGATGGGCCATCGGACTAACCGATGCTGTCGTGATCCTTGGGTGCTATGCCTGTTCCATTGTCGACGACTTCTATCGATTTGAGGCCATAATTTTGAAAACGGACGTCTGTGTGACGTTAAGGTTGTCCTCGTCGTACTAGCGGTGTGAACGTACCGATGGAGGTCGCGCCTGCGTCGAGGCTGTTCTCGACGAGTTCTTTTACTGCTGTTTGTAGGTCGATCACGACCTGGCCAGATGTAATAGCTAGAATGTATGGAATGTGCGTCGATGGGCTTGATGGATTCGGACATGAGTGCACTGCCCTGCTCCTCACTTTATAATTTGTTCTGTATGGTTCATCACACTCGCTCAAGATGACCCACAACGACGTTCAGCTCAACCGTGCGATGCTCTTTGACCTCCTCGACGACCTCCAACAACGAATTTGGCAGTTATTTGGCTGTCAGATTCGTCTCTTCGTACATGGCGGCGCCGTCATGATACTCCACCCCCTCCTCTCGTCGTCCTCAACACGTCGGACGACCCGCGATATCGACTGCGAAAGTCAGCGTGAGTCAGTGGCGAGCAAGACGTGGGACCGACTCTCGTGCAAATGGGAGTGCGACGTCGGGGTCTGCGTTCATCCAGTCCGATCTGAGGGCCGTTGAATGGGGGGAAAGCGTTACAGACTGGGCAGATACGCACCCGAGGAGGAAGCGCTGGGCGGTTGCGTTGATACATGACTGTAGACGTTCCTCGGCATCATATATGCCTTTTTTGCGCCACTCGTGACCAAAAGCTCTGCGAATGTAGAGAACTGCGTAGCACAGCAAGATGAATGAGGCTACCGATGATCGTAACGATGAGATGCTTACGCAGAATAGACCCAATAACTAGAATATTCTGAGCCGAGGACGCTCAACCAGCGGAGGAAAAATTATACTCACGCGACGACTGTACGATGCTCAGTTCACACTTGGTCAAAGCGATGATCTAATGGAACGCGTAATGAGGATGCCGCATACATATAGGCATAGCCAAGTTTAACGTACCGAAACGATCAATTCGACACTGCGGCACCGAGAGCAAGTATTCCATGATTTTTAAACTGTTCGCTTCCAGTCACGGTACAAGGGGCAGAGCGCTGTCTCCGTTGGGCATGGTCACGTTTGGGTCTGCGCCGTGGTTAAGGAGGGCTCTAATCATGGTTAGGAAGTGGGTTGGATGTTCGTATGATCTGCTACATGCAGTGAGGAAAATGTTTGGCGACAGTGGTACAATCACAGATGCTTAGTCACAACGGAAATGTATCCCTTAGCCACCGCAACATCGAGAGACGTTTGACCAGATGAATTTGTAACGTTCGGATCACATCCAGCTGCAATAAGCATCCTGGTAGATTCTAAACAGCCAAATGAGTGATCTGGTGAAAGGTAACGCAAGGCTGAGTGAAGCGCATTGTCCCCATTAACAGCAACGACTCTAGCATCGGCACCCTTCTCGAGAAGAAAAAGGATCATTGATGATGACAGGCTCATCGGTGGGTCCGAAATGGCCTCCGGTTGTACCAGTTCTGCTGCAAACAGGATGTCGGTGGGTAGGAATGCACCAATGGACAGGAAGATTCATACGGCTGGCTGCAATATGCATAGGTGTTATACCCTGTAAGTTGCATGCGGATGGATTACAGCCTGCTTCGCATAGGACTTTGGTTATATCTAGGTAAATATCTCCTCGGAGGTCTGGCACTGAAAAATGGAGCGCGGTAGTTTCATCTGCCGAGACAGATGTTGGCACCGTTACGAATGAGGAAACGAGTCATTTCTGCATCTGGACTTCCATCAAGTAAGATGCAAGTTGGGTGGAAGTTGCACGTTCAGATCTGAGAGCAAATAACGAATGCCAGAGATATCGCCTGCCCTCAAGGCGCGGTCGAGGAGTGCTTCGGTAAACGATGGATGGCCAGCAAGGTCACATCCGATCTGCTTGAGTCTACGAACAATCTTAACCACGTTACCACCAGATTCTATCCAGTTCTGCCTGTTCATGTGTTCCACAAGCAGTGTAAGCAGCTTCTCGTTTGAGATGAGTATTGCCCACTCCATGAATACATCAGTTTGTAGCAACCTCGCGAGGGTAAAAGGACAGATCAATGACCTGTCCGCAAGTAATACGGTTGAGAAGAATTGATGGGGCACAGGACTCCCTTCTTCTAAGAACAAATCAACCAATGGACGGTCATCAGCTCTGGCGGCAGCCTCAATTGGTAAACCATAGCCTGGGTAGTATGCTTGGATAGATCTCGCTGAGATATGGAGTTTTGCACCATGCGATAGCAATGTGCGAGCGTGTTCAGTCTTTCCGGGGACAGCGTAAACGAGTGGATTAACCCCATCCTTTTGGGTAAGAGGCACATTGGAAAGGAATAGATACAGGAGTGGCTCGGGAGCAAAGCGAATCAGTATATAGAGGACAAAGTCATGCTCAGGACTTGGAAACTTGGGGAAACGGAAACGCTTGTCATTGAGATTTTGCAACTGCCACCACTCGGAAGAGTGTTGGATGTCTGAGTGAAGCGCCACGACAGCATCTAAAATCGACACGGTAGGCTCAACATAGGCAAGGTGACCGAAACCATGCCACAACACGTAGGCGAGGAGTGGGTGCTCTGAAGATGCCAGATGTATTTAATACCAATAAATAAAGAAGAAATGATTTCTCACCATCAAAGGACACATCTCGACCCAACTTGAGGTAGGCTGAAATGTAACTCATGCACTGCCGCACTACTTGCGCATGAGTGTCTCGCTCGTCGATATGGTCTATGTGATTCTCCTGCGCAAAACTTCCCACAAGGTACTCCTGTGTAAAAGTGTTCAGTAGGGGAAATAGCAGACATGACAGAGTCTCGTACCTTGACACTGAAGTAAGATAATTTAAAGATATCTCTTTCTTCGTAATGTATCACAAGACTGCCCAATGAGTCTAGCAATGCCCATCCGTGGATTGGCGCAGCTTCGGGGTTCAATGTTCGCCGGTCGACATCAATCGAAAGTATCTCGACAATCTGACATAGTTGTAACGGTCTAAGTGCAGTGACAAGCCATACAAGAACACGCTGTGAAATTGCAACCCCCCGTTCTTCTTTTTTGATCGCGACGAGGATTTGTTCGTATGTCGCCCCTAGACCGATTGGCAGGTTATCGAGGACCTTTCGAATGTCTACGGTGGTGAAACATCGTTTGAGACTTTAGTTGACATTCAATCCAACGGAACCTGGACGGTACAGAAAATACGTCACATGACATGCGAAATAATAAAAGTGCTTACATTCCATCCGCTTTGTTGCACAAGGTGTCGATAATCTCCTCCTTCAGCCTAACTCCAGCAATCCTGAACCGTCGATGGGAATCAACCTCCCTCTTGACATGCAGTCTGATGTCGGCAGACACTTCTTTCGACATATGCTCCAACGAAAGCCACGATAGGCGAGAAAATTTGTCCTTGATCACCTGAAGAGGTCGGCTGATCACGAACAGCCGCACCCCATTTTCATTCAAAACTAACAGAGAGTCTAAAAGGTTCTCGATGTCTTCGCCGGGCAGCCACGTGCAAGTGTCCGGTTGTCGCAATTCAAGCTAAACAACGGTCGCAGAGGGAGGCGTAGGTTTAGGTTGGTGTTCGACAGCCTCGCTGGTTCTGGAATACGACTGAGTGACCAGACAGTTGGCCGAGAGACACGAAAGATGCACTCCTGCTCATCTCGATCGTATTTTCCCCTTCTCTCTCTCAACCTCCCCTTCATTGTCGTCTTCACCTCGGAGCCCCTCTACCTGGCTCTCGTCCTTGATCTCTTCGCTCACGTTTTGATTCCCAGTTCCTTCACTCAAACCCGTCCCCCCGAGCTCCGTCACATGCACTTTTTCATCTGCAGTGGCCTCGCCTTCCTCCGTTTCTGGAGGAATACAAAACCCTTGTGTTGCGACGGTATGTACAACGGAGCACACGACATAGGCCAACCTGAAAATAGCGCACGTCCACCTGCACAGACTCTCGAGCAGCTCGCCCGCAAAGGACAAGGAACATAGCAAGAAGGGCATCACCCTCTCCGACGCTCGCTGCCGGGAGATATACGGGATAGACGAAAGTTCTGCAGTGGCGCTCTCCAGTGAATCTGTCAGCATGGGGAGGTCGAGGAGGCCCGTGAAAAGGGATGTTGTCTGGACACCCAATCGAATGTAATTGTCCTTCGCATGTTCGGATTCCGAGTCGGGGGTTCGGGGGAACCGACTCGGAACATCGGTGAAGCATGGACTGGACAGCGACGAGGAGCACATCGATGATAATCAACAGTTTCGATAGCATCGCCTGGTAAACGTTGGTCCAGCTGCGAGAACGAGAAACGCCCTGTTCGCAGATCCACTCACGGGTGGGTCGGAGGATATATATGAGCTGACGGCACGTTGTTGACGTCTTATCGAGTTGTCCTGGGAGTTCCGTTCGGTATCTCGCAGGGTCTACGATGGTACCATATACATCTAGAAGTACTCTGATTATGCATTCAACTATCCGAGCAAGTTCAGGGGAGCACACCTTTTAGAAGTACGGAAGGAAAGGTGCGATTTAGCAGGCTTGAAGCACCTTCCACACACGATCTCGCCACATACACCCTGAAGCAGCGAAAGCTCGACACCTTTCAATGAGATCAGGGACCACACTAATGTTCTGCTCGGATTCAGAGAAAACACACATGACCTCGGCCAGTTCCTCCAGTGCACGAGCAGAATGGCATAACGCATTGTACATCAGTTCAATGTTGTCACATGTATCAATTACGATCGTTTCCGATTGTTCTGAAAGAATTTGGAGCCGGTCTGCTTGCAGACGAAGTGTTACGTATCCAGAAAGAGCATCGAACAGTCTGGATGCCATGAACATCGATCATAATGTACCTGGGACCATCGGAGAACCGAATGCTTACCCTAATCTCAATTGCCAAGTGTTACGATCGTCCCCTATGCTCTCTATATATCTCTTTTCTCTCTCGCTTTGCTATGCTCTTCGCCTATACGTTGTATTCACCCTGTACCATAGACCTCGGGCGATTTCGCGTATCGTTCCACATCGCTGACGGTCCTACTTCTTCCGATTCCCTGTCCCTGTTTCTTCCGTCTCATTCCGAGTTCTCCCTACCTTCCTGACTCATGATGACTCGATCGCTTCGTCATCCTTCGCCATCTGTATCACTAATCCTCCGCAGCTTCTTACTCATCCATACTGCGGATGACGCGTCCCTTCCTTACGTTTCCATCGTGTTCCATCTCTTTAGTATATATAGAGTATCGTCTCATCTTGTAACCCTAAGCTAGAGCTACTTGGAATACTATCTGAGTCTCCTGCATTCCCCTCGAGTCCTTCGTCCCTCAGTACCTTCGACCCTCTGCCCTCTTCGGGTGTGACCTTAGTCCCTTAGTCTTCGAGTCTTCGAGTGAAGCGACTCTTCGTGAGATCCTCCTCGTCGAAACCCTCAGTCCTTAGCCTTAGGGTCTCGCCAGACGTTACGTCTGCTCGGCCAATACTTAGTCTTAGCCTTCGCCTCCAAGTCTACATCCGACCCTATCCGGGCCAGCTGTAACAAAAGCTCTAGCTTTCCCTCTGCGGTCACCATCGTTGTGAACCGCCCTCACCACCACGTCTCAACCCCCCTACCGAAGACCGGAGCGGAACACTCCCTCCATCCCTAGAAACCCTTTGCCCACCTCGTCTCATCGACAACCTTTGTCCACCTCTTCTTGGAGAGGAGAAACCTCAGCCCCAGACTCCCCTGACGTCCCTGCTCAATTTCGTTCTAGTGACGAGGACGAAACCGATCTCGATCTCCCTCTCCTAGACGACGAAGAGCAACAGAGAACCCTTCGCCTCGATACCGAGCTTGCCCACCAACTCTCATCCAGTTTAACCCTTCCTCGAGCGCCCACTCCCCCTTCCCCATCCCCTTACACCCCTAGTGGAAACATCTTCGCGTCCTCCGGCCCCACCCCAACCGTAACAAAACCCAAGTTACCTCCTACCACGATGTCTACGTCCAAACCTGTTGAGCTTCGCATGTGTCCTCCTGATTCCTATGATGGGAACCAACGAAACGCCTTACCCTGGTTGCGATCTGTGGCCAGATATCTGATCATCAACGACGAGATCTATAACACTGATGACAGGAAGGTAGCCTACGCGTTATCCTTCATGAAAACCGGAAATGCCGCCACATGGGCCGATACCTACACCGCTAAACTCATCGATGCTGGAAAGACCACCTTGGGAACTTGGGCAGACTTCAATAAAGAGTTCAAGGCGAGCTTCGAACACTCCAACTCCGCGGCCAACGCCCTCGCTTGGCTGACCACCCAGAGGATGATCGAGAAATCTCCTGGGAAGTACTCTATGTCCCTCGCCCAATACATCTCCCAGTTCCAAAGCAACGTCGCTACCTCTAAAGTCATCGAGGAATCCACCCTCTGCCACTACTTCTCCTCGGGCATTCCTCCTTCCTTATCCGGAAAGATTTACCTCATGGAAGAAGTTCCCACCACTATCGCCAAATGGTATTCTCACGCCCAGAGGATCGACGATCAGCAACGCAGAGCTTTCCTCACCTCCCAGCAACACAGAGGACGATCCTTCGTCAACCCCTTCACTCCCACTCCTACCACTTCGACCAAGGAACGAGACCCCAATGCCATGGACATTGACGCTGTCCGTATCCCTAAACTCACCCC
>JBBPOJ010001516.1:0-13123 GCA_038091395.1 Leccinum rimulosum | reverse complement strand
GGGCAACAAGAGATCAATGGGAATGAAAATGCGAGTCTGGTGATCAGAAACGACAATGATACCGCTCCAGTGGGGAGAAGTGGAAGCGGAAGCACGAAAGGAAGAGGAAGCCAAGACTAAAACCTGGGAAGAACCGGGAGTCACCTGGACTCCAAGGACCAATTCGCATTCGTGCGCGACGTCGTTTCTTCGGTAAAGAAACACCGCGAGGGTGGCTTGCTGTCGGCCGTGCGAGCGCGTTGAGTCCGTCTCAGAGTAAAGCGGAGAAGGATCCAGGAGGAGCAGGCGAATTATATCATGACCCAGCTTGTGTGAGTTGTGAGTACGGTCAATGTCGCGGTCAACTGCTTAGTCCGAGAAAGGCAATCCCGGCTTCAATGGCATCTCTCATCGCCATCCTCGACATCAAAGGAAAGGCACTCATACAACGTTCTTACAAGGACGATGTTCCGTCGTCCTACATCGAACGTTTCCTCCCGCTCGTGCTCGAGATCGAGGAAGAGGGCCAACAGGTAACGCCTTGTTTCTCCAGCCAGGGTATCAACTACATGCATATCCGTCATTCGAACCTATATCGTACGTGGTCTTGCTAACCTCTCCGTCCGTTCACTCATGGCGCTCTCGTCAAAAAGTCCTCGCATTGTCGAAACGAAACTCCAACGCTGCCGAGATCATCATATTCTTGCACAGGCTAACGCAAGTCCTCGTGGAATATTTCAAGGAACTGGAGGAAGAGTCGATACGGGACAATTTTGTGATCATATACGAACTCATGGACGAGATGATGGACTTTGGGTACCCGCAGACGACGGAGAGCAAGATCTTGCAAGAGTCAGCGTATCCTTATGATCATGCTCGAGCCCTCGATGGCTGACGATACATGATAGATATATCACGCAAGAGTCGCACAAGCTCGAGATCCAGGTTCGACCGCCGATGGCAGTGACAAACGCTGTCTCCTGGCGAACAGAGGGCATTCGATACCGCAAAAACGAGGTATTTCTCGATGTGGTCGAGAGCGTCAACTTGCTTGTGCGTGTCTTACCATGCGACTTGCGACGTGTCAAACTACATCCCCTCTAGGTGAACTCCAACGGAAATGTCGTACGATCCGAGATTCTGGGCGCAGTCAAAATGAAGTGTTATCTGTCTGGCATGCCAGAACTAAGGCTAGGGCTGAACGACAAGGTCATGTTCGAAAACACGGGTCGCAGTACGTCTTTTTCTTTCTTTCATCCATCTCACATCCCGCAATTCTCGTGATTTATCCGATCCGCAGCATCAAGGGGTAAAGCGATCGAGATGGAAGACGTCAAGTTCCACCAATGTGTCCGTCTATCCCGGTTCGAGAACGACCGCACCATATCTTTTATACCTCCCGACGGCGAGTTCGAACTCATGTCCTACCGACTTTCTACTCCCGTGAAGCCGCTCATCTGGGTCGAAGCTTCCGTGGAGAGCCATAGGGGATCGAGGGTGGAGTATATCGTGAAATGCAAGGCACAGTTCAAGAGGCGGAGTACAGCCAATAATGTAGAAGTTTGGGTCCCTGTTCCTGACGACGCGGATACGCCCAAGTTCAGGGTGAGTGCGGCGCGCATAGGGAGCCCCCCATGGATCGTGACTTGATTTGAACAGGCGTCGACGGGGAGTGTACAGTATGCTCCGGACAAGTCTGCGTTTGTGTGGAAGATAAAGCAGCTGGGGGGTGGCCGTGAGTACCTCATGAGAGCTCACTTTGGTCTTCCGAGTGTAAAGAGCGGTATGTCGTCGGAATCTTTCTCGCCGTCCTAGCTGAAGCGAACTGTGTCGCTTGCATCAGATACCGAGCCGCCCACACGACCACCGCTCACGGTCAAGTTCGAGATCCCGTACTTTACTGTGTCGGGCATTCAAGTGCGTTACCTCAAGATCGTCGAAAAGAGTGGATACCAAGCGCTGCCGTGGGTGAGGTATATCACTCAGAACGGAGACGACTATAGGTACGTTTCGATACGTCCTGATTTTTTCCTTTTACTGCTTCTGACCTTGTGGGATATTTTACCAGCCTACGGACGGCCCAGGAGAAGGGTAGCACTCCCATCGTTCAGGCTGTATAGGTTTATCACGGCTTCTCACGACCGTGTTATGAAACAACTGTGGGTAGTAGAATAAGTGAATTTCAGCTACAGATTACAGATCTAATGGAGGACGTGAACGAAATTCACTGCACTGGGGTCAAACTCAGGAAGGGAACAAGTGATGAGTGCATTCGTCTTTCTCGTGTCAAGTTTTATCTCTCGCATCAGACCATTCCGCGAAAACAATCAATTCGAATTTACAACACGACAAGGTACAACACGGGCCCCGTTTAACTCATCGAATCGCCAAAATCCCCCTCGAACCTCCTTCCTCCTTCTTCCCCACCGCCTTCTTCTTGCCCTTGGTATCCCTCGAATCCCAAATCCGCCAAAACTTGAGGTTCTCGTCCCCAGCGCCCGTCACGAGAACCTCTCCGTTTGGCGAGAGCGCGGAAAACAAGACACGCGAATCGTGGGCGTCGCGGATCTCGAACAGTTTGGGAGATGGGGTCGGCGTGGCGGTCGTCCCGCGAGCTGTAGTGCCCGCTCCCGACCCGGACGAGGAAGACGCAGGGGGATACGCCCACCCGACGATCGCATTGCCAGGGAAGCCGTGCGTGCTAACCAACTCTTTTCGATCCGTGCTCCAATGCACGCCGGTGACCTGTGCTCCAGTATAATAGGTATGCAACCGCGCGCCAGTGTTCATGTTCCAAATGTGTATACACGTGTCCGACGTTCCACCGCCGCTTGCGAGTAACGGTGACCAGGGAGAAAATGCGAGGGCCTTGACCGCTGCGGTGTGGTTGCGTTTTGTCCATTTGGGGGCACCGCGGGCGGCGCCGGAACCAACGTCGCCACCACGACCGTCCCAAAGGTTGACGACGTTGTCGTTACCACCGCTGGCAAGGACTTCACCGCCAGGACTCCAGCGAAGCCCACAGACCTCGCCTGTGTGTCCCTGGAGGGTCGCGACCACATGACGGGGAACCCGGACATCATGATGGATGATCGAGCCGTTTGAATGGCCTGATGTCAGGACATGATTGAACCAACTTAGACTGGCGACTTGGCCTGCACTGGTAGCGTCAGAGGATGGGGCCATGGTGCGCAGTTTTTGGGACGTAGCCACGTCCCAGAGCTCGATAGCACCGGTGCCGAGGCCGATAGCGAGGTAGGCGCCGTCTGCGCTGAAATCTACGCTGGCAACGTAGGTATCGTCCGGTGCATCGCCAAGGTGGGAAACGACACCGGTGTCGGCTGCCCAGAGATAGGTGCTTTCTCCGAGTGCGACGCCCACGACGTTGAGTGTACTCCATGAGACGAGGTTGAGGTAAAAGTCGTCAACCATGCCTGGGGCGTCGAGGACGCGTTCCGGGGTGGTGGGGACGCGTCTAGATTTTGTGGAAGCGGTGCCGTTGGAGGATGGGAGTGCGTCGCGAGCATAGAGGGGACGTGCGAGGTTGCGTTGGGTGGAAAGGAAATTAGAGGAAGAGGAAGCAGGTGGCGGTTCGTGGTAAGCAAGGACACGTTTGTTGAGGGGAACGCCGGTGGCATTAGCGAGACGGGCAGTATGGCCTGGGGATGCGGCAGAAGCGTTGGTAGCCGCTGTATTTGCACCGGAAGAGAGGGAAGAGGGCAGGGCACTGTCCTCGCGGGCAGTGATGAAACGATCAGACGAGTGGGAGAGAGTGCGCTCGCGAGTGGAAGGAGTGGAGCGAGATCGTTTTAGTTCTGGACGGGTTGGATGGTAGTCGTGAGAGACGACGTCGAGACGAGATTCGACGCCTCCCTTTCTGATAACGCCGGTGTTTGAGGAAGGGGGAGGAAGAGCGTTTGAAGTTGTGCGTTTTACTGGAGAAGGAGGACGAGAACGGACGAGGAATGGATTGGAAAGATCAGCTGGTGAAGCGATCGAGACAGCGTTGAACTTCGAAAGAATGGACGGAGTGAGCGGTGTCTTGGCATCGCTGCGAGAACGAAATCGAGTAGGTGTCTTGATCATGATGATGATGGTCTCTTTCAACTTCAGTCACGTGCTGGACGAGCACATGGAACATCATCGATATTAATGTTGAATCCCCTGATATGTATCTTGCGAAGATTGAATGCATTGGTATCAGCTCTTTTTCATCACCTCCCATGGCTGGCGCGATCGCTTCGTCCTCCGACCTGGGCATATCACGATATTTGTATCTTGTCGTTTTTATTGACTCAGGCTGACGCAACGACGGGATTTCGATTTCTTTGGTTCAAAAAATCAATCCTAGCCCAAGGCAACTGCTTCGAGCTGTGCTTTGCGAGCTTACTTGTAGGAAATCGAGTATTTGCAGCCCCATGCCGTTTGGAAACGAAGATCGATGCTAGATGTATGATCATCACGCGCCGCCTGGGTGTCTGCGCTGTATCGGAAAATTGAATGTATAACCGACCCATGCTTTGGGTCGTAATAAAAGCTGCACATCCTGCCAGGTGATTCAGTTTAATCCTTTCATCCTAATCGTCTTTCGCTGTTAACCCAAATACTATCCAGCCACTGCCATTTAAATTTCACTCCATGTCGTCTGACGTACAGTCGGCCGTCCAGCTACAGCTCTTTAACAATTATGTATCCCGTATGGCTCTTTGCGAACCATATTATTGCTCATTAATCATTACTGCCATGCAGTTGCAGCTGTGACCGTCGTGGTCTATGATTATAGTGAGTATTAAAGTGCACACTTAACAAACATATGTAATGCTAAACTTTGGGACTGTCTCGTTAACAGTCCTCATGTTTCCCAGCGAGGTATACATGATGTTTCCTCCCTTACAGTTTACTCGCTTAATATCTTCATAGGTTGAGCATATCTGGGTCAGGCAACACATCTTGCAAAGCAATCATCCCTTCACTGACGGAACTGCAGAGCAAGTCCTGGACATGGGTAACCTTGTTGTATCTTGTTGTGTGTAAAATCTTGCGACACCTTGCTCTCAGAGTGGCTCCATGATGCTCAATACTCTGACTCGCACAGGTCCGTTATGTTGGTATCTATTATGCAATGTGAGTCGCGATCATGGAAAGTACAGTATACCTTTAACGTTGTTTCAAGAACCAATTCGCTCTGTACGTTCAGTGCAATTAGTCAGGGCTCACTATCATGACCATGTTTATTTCAAGTTGGCACTACTTTCGTGCCTGGACCTGTCAAAGTTAGCTTTTCCTTTCGATGAATGACTCGATTTCTAATGAGAATATGTTGTGGTGATAGATGTACGTGTTTTCATTCCGTTGATTAGTATCCCTGTTCACGATCCGAGGTTAGGTGTAAGCATTGCTAATCTACGTCCTTGATGATGCTTGATCAGGGATTCCTATCTATACCTCCAAAGGTGTGGATTTCTGGTACTCGGGTAGTTGGGCATTTGCAGCGTTCACTTGTGCCTCCTCGTGTGAGTTAGTTATTGTGTTACTTCATTGAGATATCTTGACTTTGATCAGTGTTGATGGTTCTGCGTGTTCATGCAATGTGGCATCGCTCAAAAGTCATCCTTGTTATCCTTCTGTCTTGCTGCACAGTTCGGGTGATTTCAGAACTCGTCCAGGCAGCTATCTTTGACAATCCACACATCGATGCCACAGGTATGACTCCCCTCGGAATAATTAATACATTTGCGAACTTTACCCCTTTCTGTCTTTCATTTGTAGTTGGAACCAGCCAAGTGCTCGATTACTCGATTTGCACTGACGCGTCTCCTGCAATTGGCCCTTACCTAAAATATACGGCCACCTTCTCAATTCTCTTCGATGTCCTACTGTTTATCCTCGCTCTCATTCCGTTGGAAAAGCAATCACTCGCGAACAAGGCGACGGGGCATCGGGAGCCCAACCGATATATGTCCTTGATCGTCAAGGATGGTGTTGCTTATCTCTTTGTGTATGTCGTTCGTCATATCTATGCTACTAGTGGTCCTTGCGCGCGCGCAATCTAGGACGGCATCGCTGATCAAGTGTTGCGCAACGACACAGGAATTTGCTCAATAATATCACCATCATAATATTCAACGCGGGGGACTTGTTCCCCCATCTCTGGTCTCTTATCCTCTTCCTCTTTTACTCTATCACCATGTTCCCCATTTTTCCCCGGTTTGTGATCAGCATGCGTGAGCTTTACGACAAGGAAGGCCGTGGTCGGTTAGAAGGGATTGATAGTGCATTTGGGATCTCTTCGGGTTCTGGGGACGTTGCTGGACGGGATCACTCTGTCTCGGGGATCGCGTTCGCGGATGTGAGTAGCCGTCCGGGCGAGGAGGGTGGGGAGGAAATCCAGCTCGAGGATAGAGGAAATGATGCATAGGAGTTGTCCTGCCTCATTTATTGTCAGGGGAAGATTGGACAGACATGATGTTTTCTTGTGATCAGTATTTATAGTTTGGCTTGAATTTTGTATGGCGAGGGTGCAGTGCGATTCTATTACTTATTATTGAGAGGTGGTTCGTGTTTGCACGGATGGTGACTGGGTAAAATAAAATGATGCTTATTTATCAAGTCTTCACTAAAGCTGCAGCGCTGAAGGCGAATAAAGGTCATTGAAACTGAAGGGAGTCCTGACAGCATTAATGCTCGGGGCGTGCCAGCATGCCAGTGGGACCCGGGTCGGTAATGGCGAATACAAGAGCCAAGGTACCCCTGGGTAATATTATCCACCCGTCCGATGCTAGCGTTCAAGGTGCGTTGCAATAGCATCCTAAATGAAGGAACGACTGTCTTCCTGCCTTGAAGGGTCTGCCTACGGGAGACTACTACAACAGCATGTTTTGCACCTTTGCAACAATGGCAAGTTCACCTAGTGACACCATAGGTAAACCTAGTCGGGTGATAAGACTGTCTATCATAATGAGGCTGTGAGGGGTTGAATAAGCGCTGTCGGTAGACACTTTGCATCGTTGCGAGAGCGAAATCTACTACAAGTCGGCGTCTTGCCTGGCAGTCATGTTCATGGTTCTTTCAACGCACAGTCACGTGTTGGGGTCCCACGAGTGTTCACACAAACCTTCAAACCGTTACAACGGCTCTTCGTCGCATTCCATGCGATGATCGAGGCATTCAGGAGCACGAATGGCGGGAAAAGCCCGCATAAAAGCTCGTGTCTTGATCAACGGGGATCAAACGTTGAAGCGATACCACTTGCCAAACTCTTCTGTGCCCAATATCTTGCAAAGATTGAAGGCAGTGCCGCATATCAGCTCGTTTCCATCACCTTCGATGGCTGGCGGGATCAAATTAAGCGCTTCGTCCAACTTTAAGTTGAGCACATTGCGGTTTGTGTATCTAGTCATTTCTATTGACAGCTGAGGCAACGACCTGATTTCAGATGATTTCCTTGGTTCAACTAAATGATCTTGACCAAGATAAGTAAGTAACTGCTTCGCGGGTCTTTTCAGCCCCCGGGCCATACCAGTGGGAAAAGAAGACCAATGGCAGATGCGGCATATGATCATCATGCGCCGCCTTGGTGTATATGAACTGCTTATCGCGGACTGTAGGTGACAAAGTTCTTGAAAACAGCATTTCTGCATCTTTGCACTGTGTCGGGAAATTGAATACATTACCAACCCGTGCTTTGAGTGGAAATAAAAGCTGCACATCCTGCCAGGTGACTCGCTCTAATCCTTTCATCCTTTCATCCTTATCCTCTTTCGCTATTACCGCAAATACTATCCAGACACTCATCAAATTTCACACCATGTCATCTGACCTGCAGTCGGCCGTTCAGTTACAGCTCTTGAACAATTATGTATCCCGTATGGCTCTTCGCGAACCATATGATTGCTCATTTATTTGACATCATTACTGCCATGCAGTTGCAATTGTGACCGTCGTAGTCTATGATTATAGTGAGCATCAAAGTGCACGCTTAACACATGTAACACTAAAATTTGGGACTGTCCTGTTAACAGTCCTCATGTTTCCCAGGGAGGTATACGTGGTGTTTCCTCCCTTAGTGTTAATTCACTCAATGTATTCATAGGTTGAGCATATCTGGGTCAGGCAACACATATTTCAAACCAATCATCCGTCCACTGATGGCACTGCAGAGCAAGTCCTGGACATGGGTAACCGTGTTGTATCTTATTGTGTGTAAAATCTTCCGACACTTGCTGAGAGTGTGGCTCATGCACAATACTGACTCGCACAGGTCCGTTACTTTGGTATCTATTATGCAATGTGAGTCATGATCATACAAAGTACAACCTATACCATTTAATGTGGTTTCAAGGGGTGCATCGCTTTGTACGTTCCAGAAGATTAGTCAAGGCTCGCCATTATAACTGTATTATTTCAAGTTGGCAGCATATTCGTGTCTGGACCTGTCAAGGTTAGTTTTTCCTTTTAATAAATGAACTGATTTCCGATGAGAATATGTTGTGGTGGTAGACGTACGTGTTTCCATCCCATTGATTATCCCTGTTCACAATCGGTTAGGTGTAAGCATCGTCAATCTACGTCCTTGATGATGTTTGATCAGCATGATATCCGATATATACTTCCAAAGGTGCTGGTTTCATTTACTCGGCTGATTGGGCAGGTGTAGCATTCATTTGTGCCTCCTCATGTGAGTTAGTCATTGTATTATTTCATTGAGATAATTTACATAACGTTGATCAGTGTTAATGATTCTGCGTGTTCATGCAATGTGGAATCGCTCAAAAGTCATCCTTACTATCCTTCTGCTTTGCTACACGGTTAGGGTAATTTTAGACCTCGTCGAGGTAACTATCTTTGAAAATCCGCAAATCGATGCCACAGGTATGACTCCGCCCAGTCGGAATAATGCGTATACATGTGAACTTAACCCCTTCTCTCTTTCATTTTTAGTTGGAACCAGCCAAGTGCTCAATTACTCGATTTGCACTGAGGCGCTTCCTGTAATCGGCCCTTATGAGAAATATGTGGTCATCTGGCCAATTCTCTTCGATGCCCTACTATTGATCCTTGCTCTCATTCCGTTGATGAAGCAATCAATTACGATGTACAAGGCGACGGGGCGTTGAGAGCCCAACCGATATATGTCCATGATCGTCAAGGAGGGTGTTGCTTATCTCCTTTTGTACGTTGTTCATCACACCTTGCGCGCGTAATCGTGCTAGGACGGCACCGCTGATCAAGTTTTGTGACACGACACAGGACTTTGCTCAACAATATCTACGTCACGATAGTAACCGCGGATGGGGAACTGTTGCCCCCTCTCTGGTCTCTTATCCTCTTCCTTCTCTACTTCATCACCATGTACCCTATCTTTCCCCGGTTTGTGATCAACATGCGTGAGCTTTACGACAAGGACGGCCGTGGTCGGTTGGAAGGGATTGATAGTGCTTTTGGGATCTCTTCGGGTTCTGGGGACGTTGCTGGACGGGATCACTCTGTCTCTGGGATTGCGTTCGCGGGTGTGAGTAGCCGTCCGGGCGAGGAGGGTGGGGAGGAAATCCAGCTCGAGGATAGAGGAAATGATGTGTAGGAGTTGTCCTGCCTCGTTTATTGTCAGGGAAAGAATGGTAAGACAGGATGTATGTTTTCTTGTATATCTATAGTTTGGCTCGAAGTTCCTCCGCCGAGGTGCACAGCGATACTATTGAGAGGTGGTTCGCGTTTGCGCGGATGTGGCTAAAATAGAATGATGCTTATTTATCAAGTCTTCACTGAAGCTGCAGCGCTGAAGGCGCATCAAGGTCATTGAACATGAAGTCTTACACAGTCTCAAATTTGCTCGCTCACTGAGGTTGTGGAATCCACTGATCAACGCCTAGGCGCCTGGTAACATGCGCAAAGTTGATGTTCGTACGATCGAATGTCTTACATTCTCTCAATGTCGTAACGGTATGCTGCTGGATGATCATGAAGGTACTGGTTCTTCATGAGAGAAAGCCAGCAACGATAGCCATTTCAGTCGGAGACGTGGATTCAAAGTCCACTGTACATCGAAATTTTTCGGACCGCTCCATCGTTCTGCAACGGGCTGTGGGCTTGACGATGGTATTTCTGCCTCTCTGCACTGTGTCGGGAAATTGGATACATTACCAACCCGTGCTTTGAGTGGCAATAAAAGCTGCACATCCTGCCAGGCGACTCAGTCTAATCCTTTCATCCGAGTCCTCATCGTCTTTCTCTATTGACCAAAATACTATCCAGACACTGCTATTCGCTTTTCCGTCATGTCATCTGACCTGCAGTCGGCCATTCAGCTAGAGCTCTTAAACAATGATATAGCCCGTATGGATCTTTGCGAATTATATTATTGCTCATTGATTTAACATCATTACTGCCATGCAGTTGTAACAGTGACTGTCGTCGTCTACGATTATAGTGAGCATTAAAGTACGCGCTTAACATATGTAACACTCAACTTTGGGGTTTCGTCAACAGTCCTCGTGTTTCCCAAGGAGGTATACATGGTGTTTCCTCCCTTACAGTTTATTCACTCAATGTATTCATAGGTTGAGCATATCTGGGTGAGGCAACACATATTTCAAACCAATCATCCGTCCATTGATGGAACTGCAGAACAAGTCCTGGACATGGGTATCCGTGTTGTATCTTATTGTGTGTAAAATCTTCCGACACTTGCTGAGAGAGTGGCTCATGCACAATACTCTGACTCGCACAGGTCCGTTATGTTGGTATCTATACTGCAATGTGAGTCGCGATCATGGAAAGTACAGTATACCTTTAACGAGGTTTCAAGGGTTCAATCGCTTTGTACGTTCAATATAATTAGTCAAGGCTCACTATTATGACCATGTTTATTTCAAGTTGGCACTACGTTCGTGCCTGGACCTGTCAAGGTTAGTTTTTTTCCCTTTCAATGAATGAATCTAATGAGAATATGTTGTGGTGATAGACGTACGTAGTTTGATCCCATTGATTATCCCTGTTAACAATCGGTTAGGTGTAAGCAATTTTAATATACGTCCTTGATGATGCTTGACCGGGATATCTTGTCTATACCTGCGAAGGTACTGGTCTCATTTACTCGGGTTATTGGGCATCTGTAGCATTCGTTTGTGCCTCCTTATGTGAGTTAGATGCTTATTGTATCATTTCATTGAGATTTTGATATTTTGACTTTGATCAGTGTTAATGGTTCTGCGTGTTCATGCAATGTGGAATCGCTCAAAAGTCATCCTTACTATCCTTCTGCTTTGCTACACGGTTAGGGTAGTTTTAGAACTCGTCGAGGTAGCTATCTTTGACAATCCGCAAATCGATGCCACAGGTATGACTCCGCCCAGTCGGAATAATGCGTACACATGCGAACTTTACCCCCTTCTATCTTCCAATTTTAGTTATAACTAGCCAAGTGCTCGATTACTCGGTTTGCACTGAGGTGGTTCTTGTACCTTACGCGAAATATGTGGTCATCTGGCCAATTCTCTTCGATGTCCTATTATTGATCCTTGCTCTCATTCCGTTGATGAAGCAATCACTCGCGATGTACAAGGCGACGGGGCGTTGGGAGCCCAACCGATATATGTCCTTGATCATCAAGGAGGGAGTTGCTTATCTCTTTGTGTATGTTGTTCGTCATAATTTCTACTAGTGGTCCTTGCGCGCGCGCAATCTAGGATGGCACCGCTGATCAAGTTTTGCGCAACGACACAGGAACTTGCTCAACAATATCACCGTTGTGATAGTAAACGGGGATGGGGACGCGTTGCCCCCTCTCTGGAATCTTATCCTCGCCCTCTTTTACATCATCACGATATTCCCCATATTCCCCCGATTTGTGATCGGTATGCGTGAGCTGTTCGACAAGGACAGCCGTGGTCGGTTGGAAGGGATTGATAGTGCTTTTGGGATCTCTTCGCGTTCTGGGAACGTTGCTGGACGGGATCACTCTGTCTCTGGGATCGCGTTCGCGGGTGCGAGTAGCCGTCCGGGTGAGGAGAGTGGGGAGGACATCCAGCTTGAGGATAGAGGAAATGATGCGTAGGAGTTGTCCTGCCTGATTGATCGTCAGGGAAAGAATGGAAAGGACAGGATGTGTGTTTTCTTGTGATCAATATTTATAGTTTGGCTCCGAGAAGTTCGTACGCCGAGAGTGCACAGCAATGATACTATTTAGAGGTGGTTCGTATTTGCGCGGATGTGGCTAGAGAAAAGGGTGATGCCTATTTATCAAGTCTTCACTGAAGCTGCAGCGCTGAAGGCGCATCAAGGTCATTGAAACTGAAGGGTGTCCTGACAGCATTAATGCTCGGGGCGTGCCAACATGGGACCAGGGTCGGCGACGGCGAATACAAGAGCGAAGGTACCCCTGGGTATGATTTCCCACCGTCCGATGTTAACGTTCAAAGAGATCATCATCGTTGCAACAGCATGATCCTAAAAGAAGGAAGGACCGTCTTCCTGCTTAAGGTCTAACCTACGGCCCGGGAGACTACAAGTCTACACTGGCAACAGCCTGAGCATGCTTTGTCAATGCGCCTCTGCAAGAACGATAAGCTCAATGATCTGGCGACACCATAGGTAAACCTAGTCTAATGACCAGACTGAGTATGAGGCTGTGAGGCGAACAAGCTGCAGCACTGCCGGTAGAGACTTTGCATCGTTGCGAGAGCGAAATCTAAGTACAAGTTGGCGTCTTGCCAGTCATGTTCATGGTCTCTTTCAACGTACAGTCACGTGTTGGGGTCCCACGAGTGTCACGGTTCACACAAACGTTCATCTTGAACCGTTACAACGGCTCTTCGTCGCATTCCATGCGATGATGATCCGAGGCATTCAGGAGCCTGAGCACGCACGGTAGGAACAGCCCGCATAAAAACTCGTGTCTTGATCATCGGCGATCAAAAGTTGAATCGATACCACTTGCCAAACTCTTCTGTGCCCAATATGATCTTGCAAAGATTGAAGGCAGTGCCGCATATCAGCTCGTTTCCATCACCTTCGATGGCTGGCGGGATCACATTAAGCGCTTCGTCCAACTTTAAGTTGAGCACATCGCGATTTGTGTATCTAGTCGTTTCCATTGACAGACGCAACGACCCGAATTCAGAAGATTTTCTTGGTTCAACTAAACGAC
>JBBPOJ010001515.1:0-13135 GCA_038091395.1 Leccinum rimulosum | reverse complement strand
AGAGTCATCCCAATCAGAGCCGTACATCTCGTACATCTCCACAGCGTTCGAATCGTCCTCCAAGTCCTCTAATCCATCAATATCCCCATTATCACCTTCTGACTCCGTCTCCCATTCAAGCGCATCTAGTTCACCGAGCGATAGACGAGCATCAAAATCATCGAACCCATGAGCGAAAGGTTCAGAAGTATTGGCGTCGACGAAAGTGTTTGCCTTTTCTGTACCAGGCAACTGCCATTCAAGTGCATCGAGTTCCGAAGCGGAAAAATCATGGTCTAGGTCGGCAAACCCATCGAGAGGGGCATCCCTGAATGTATCGAGTTCCGAGTGGACAGGTTCTAGATCATCAACCCCGTTCAGAGGGGTGTGGGGAGTCCTAGCCATTGAGTGCGGCACACTGTCTTGAGTATGGGAATAGGTATGGCCAACACCAACGCCCCAGTGGTACCTGAGTAACATGTCCCGATCTGCAAACCTGTTTCAAGTACGATGCATCAATATAGAGTTATACCAGTCGCAAGAAAAACGAGATCACAACACCTGTTAATGTAATAAAGTTTCCAGTCGTTGGAGTCCTTTGCTATGGAGGATAATCCCGTGCAGTCTGCATATAACCTTCCCTTTGCGAAGGCGGGGATGAGATGACAACCTCTTATCACAACGGCGGGATCAACGAAGTCAAAAGCGTTGTCGTCGCCTATCGGAACGAACCTCAACGTATCGAGCTCAACCCCATAGCTTGGTGGATTCCATTCGAACCATCGAATATGTAAGAAGTCTAATCGACGAGCGTTGTAATCCTTGAGGCCCGGACCGATATACTGGATATTGGCGTGATATATGCCGATGACACGAGCATAGCAGAAGCGATGCTGCGCTGGTTCCTCCCCGCATCCCGTTTGAAGGATCATTACATCGTGATGGTCGCTATTAGGATTGAGTGTGTCTTGACCGCGGCGGACATCGTACGTAGTGAAGTTGATCCGAAGCACATTGTGCTGGTAGATTCGTTCACCTTTAAATAATACTTGATTAATGGTAACTTCTGATTCGCCGTAACTGTGGTCTAGGCCCATCGCCATATGATGAGCAGTCGACTCGGAAGCATGTGCATGGATCGCCTTGATACGGGGAAGAAGGTGACTTTTCAGTTTCGGAATGAAGTCCTACTCGCCTCATTCAACTACGAGCAAGATAACAAATAAATTTGAACCCACCTTCAGTGCTGGATCGTCGGAGTTCGCAAAGGTACCGAGATTAATCGGTCTGTGTTGCGACCTCCCAATATTAAACCGTTCTTCAGGAACACTCGGAACAGGCTCCGTCTGAGCGGTACCGGCATTTATCTCACGAACTCGGCGTATTCTTACTTGGCGTCGCTCGATTCGCGTTAGTTGACGAATAAAATCTTTGCGGCTGGTGCGTGTATACCGCCCTTTCCCGACACGGTGCTCACGTTCTCCCTAGAGAGAAGTTCAGAAATCATTTTGCATCCATGGGTAGCAACGGTCACTTACTGGCTGCGTGGAATACGAGTCCGTTGTTCCGAACATCCGGATGGAGGTTGTGTAGTCGCCGAGGGCGTGGAATTTGTAAGTGCGAAGATTAAAGGACTTTAATCTGGAAGATGTCGTGGAAACAGGATTTGTAGGGACGGTCTTGGGACAAGTGCGAGCCTCACGCCGTTGGCGGTGTTCAGCCTCGCGCTTGAGTTCTTTAGTGCGAAATGCGGGGGAGGTATCGGTTTCAAAAGCTCGGATAGCACCCCCTAGAGACTCTGTGGCATCGTCCATCAATTGAAGAGTGTCGTCAGTATGCATACGGAGCTTGGCAAGCCCATGCCAGTGACAGAGAAGACTGAGGAGCTTCAGCACGGTTGCATTGTGAGGGTCTGGTAAGAGTCCCTCAAAGACGGGAAGGGCACACTAAGGAACTCGAATAAGTTAAATACTGAAGCACCAATTTCCTACGTACCTGCAGGAGGTCCTCAAAATCGTGAGCTGTCATTCTCCTCATCTCCGACACATTCTTTGAAAATCGTCGAATGGTATCCTTCCCAAATGAAGGAACCTGGCGGTATCTTCGAATTGAAAACGCGTCAGTTGCATGTCTCGGAGGAGTGTCAGGTCCGGATCACCTTTGATCAAGCTCGCGCAGCTTGTTCCCCTTCAGGCTATCTAGTATTCGTAAGAGATGTGTAAAGATGGACTTCCAGACTCCAAGCTCGAATTCGTGCATTAAATCCACCACAAGCATAATGAAAAGATTGAAATTGAAAGAGTGCAGTCGCTCAGAAAATGCATTCTAGAATTAGTCAGGGTGAATGCGTCAAGCTCCAATTCAATCTATACATACCACAGTGGGAATCAGAGAGTCATCCTTCAGGAGTGCTTCAACTTGAGTCGAGTTCACGGCGTAGTTGCGCTCGTAGATAATTCTGCGCGCATCGAGGATTTTACCCCGTCGGTTAGCATCGTCGACACGAAGTAGTAGTTGCCGCTCAGCTATATCTTGTCGCGTACCCATGTCGCGTACGTGCGTCATCGGGAGCGTGCACCGCGGACATGGACACATTCCAAGGTTGCGTATAGATGCAACGAGAACCCTATTCAGACAAGCTTGATGTTAGCAGAAGAACGACGAGGAAAATATAATCCACACTTCTCAGGGTAATCAGCGGAATAGGTAAAAATGCGAGGGTAGAATCGCCGCTTGATTCCATCGCAGCACAGTATAACCACCCCATGTTGGTAGGCAGTCATGAACTCTTCATCGAGTAGAACCTTCCATTGCTCGTGGAAGAGTTCCCTCTGACAATGGGTGCAAATTATGTTGCTAGGGGCGTTCTCACCCAGATGTTCCGCCAGAAAGTCTTTGAAGTTGTCCGGTAACTAGAAGAATAAGATGTTTAGTTTGACAAAATGAAAACGCATAGTTACCGATAGGAAATAAGCTGCATGAGAGCACAGGTTATTCGTCGGTTGCGATCTTCGATACTTGGACTCGTTGCCGAAGAAAACGTAGAGTGGCCATAACTTAGCGTCACCGAAGGTGGTCAGCTGTGTCGCATCAGACCAGAACATCAGTGCGACAATGACGCGAGGCAGATCGCATCCAGGCTCCGGGGGTGAGTCTTGGAGGGCCTGATGTGCCTCGAGGAACGCAGTAGAGGTAAATAATTCACCGTGTACCTTGACATCGCGATCTCTGTGAGGCGGATGCCATCGCAGTTCGTAAGGTTCGAAATGGAAGAGGGACACCTGGGCCGGATTTGAGATTTTCTCCTTGATAATCGAGACCAGTGAACGATGATAAAACCCCGGAACGACATAGTCCTTGGCTCCTGGATTTCTTGACCGGCCATGAAATGGTACTGAAATGGAGACTGAGGAGCATTTCCATCCTTCGTCTTCGTTCAGCCATTCGGGAAGATCACTGTCAAATTGGTTCTCCCCAAGGTGCTTGTCAATGGATTCCCATGGGGTCTGCGACACGGCGGAAGGCGAAAACAATGGATCACCAACGATTTCAAGCAATTTCCGGAAATTATCCTTAGATTTCTGCGTCCCTTGGTTCCAGTACCAATCGCCGAGGTGCATGGAAGTCTTGTTGGGATAAGGATGATAAGGGTTCTTGGGTTGGGTTACTGACGATACAACAGACTGCGAACAGGTGATTTCGACCGAGTACGGATCCTCTGGATCGTGACGAGGAAGGGAGGCAGTGTTATAGACGCGGAATAGCCCGAACCTATTCAACTGCGTCTTGATTATCTTGCGCACGGACGAGAGCATGGATGCAGGACGTTGTTCGACCGGGAGATCCGTCATGCCGTGAGATGCAGAGGGTGAATCAATTGCGTCAGAGCCTTGAGTCAGGAGAGAAGTACAGACTTCAGGAGGGGGTAGTGGAGACAAGGATTCTGGAAGCACGTCTGAAAATTGTGACAGAAATCTGGGAGGAGCGTATCTTGATCTGGGCTGCACGAACGAACGGACTTCATCTGGTGCCAAGGGCAGGTCGTCCGTAAATTGCTATTGTGGACAGAATGTCATCTCGGTGAACTGTCGTTGATATCGCCAAAGTGCTTACCTGACACAACTCAGAAGAATGCGACCCCGGGCCATCGTGGATCTGAGAGGCCTGGCAGTTTACACTCAGGCTGGAGGAGCTCGCACCCTTGTCATCTAGCGCTACACCTGCGTTGGTACCCCGACCACCGAGCCTACGTTTTTTTGTTTGATAAAACTCTCTTGCCACTGCAAGCGCACCGGCGAGTCGTTTCTTGCCCTTCTGGCATCCCCTCTCGTGGCGAGTGAAGGCGCCAAGGTCGGTGAATGTGCGGTGGCAAACACACGTTTGGGTATAGGTCGAGTCTTCAGAAGTAGCTGGCATTTGCAGAGTAGCGCAAGAAATAGGGTGCGCCCAACTAAACGCAAAAGAGTCACCAGGGATTTCTGACCAACTTACGCCGTCAAGTAATAGCTGCAAAGTTATAACCTATCGTTACAAGTTACAGTTATACAATAATCTCCGTAAACAAACGGGAACAAAATCGCATCGCACATACATACTTCGACCCTATGTAGTGCAGTGAAATAATACGAATCGAAGAAAGGAAAAGGGAGAAAGAGAGAATGTATGCATGCTCGATACAAAACAGCATAGTTGACTTTGGACAAGAGAGTGACAACAGGGCGAGGACAAGAGTTAAAGATGTGAAGAATTGTAAGCGATGCCCAGACGGTCACAAAGCTGCCGAACTGATGTTATGTTCATAAACTGTGTTGTGAAGTATGAACAGTGCGCAGGCTTACCGAGTTACATCTGGCAAACTTTCGACATATTGTCTCTGCGTCTTGCGGGAAGGACAAAATTCTTGCAACCTGATGCGAGCGATCGCGGCGATGTACTGCCCTTTCACAGTATTCGTCTGAAAGGAATCGACAGCACCATAGATCTTCTGAACCTCGGCTTCTCCGAGAATTTGACACACAGCACTCTCCCAATCGAAGCATTTTTGCTCAGCTTCTGCGAGACTAACGGCAAGTGCATTTTTCAACGATATCGCATCTGCAAGCATCTTCTTTAAGAATTCTGGAGGTAGATTGTTGGTTGGGAATTGCTAACGGGATGGGTATGCTTGTGTGAGAATAGCAATTGTGTTTTTCTCAATAGAGCTCACCAGAAGCCTGATGCCTTCCCGGATAGCTCTGTTATAGCTATCAGTGCTAGCAAGTTTGTCAGTGCTAGCAAGCTTTTCATTGATAGCAAGCTTGTCAAGGCTAGCGATCTTGTGAGTGCTAGCGACCTTGGGGTTATCGATGGGATCTTTGTCGGCATCGAAGAGAGCACCTTTAGACAAAGGTGGGAAGCGATGGGAATGTCCGGCGACCTTGCGGGTCAGAGGCGAGCTCAGCTCGCTCCCGAGTGGTGGAAATGTATTGGTTTGGAACATCGTCGCAAGCGATTGGAGCTGATGGACGTCCAAAGCAAACCAAATGTTACCTTGTTTGGTCGCTCACGCCGCGTTCGTGGAAAACCGTTACATAACATTGGACGGAGTCCGCTAAGCCGGGTCCCTCAAAGTCCCAGAAGCTGTGAGTGGGTGTGGGTGAGCGCGCCATGATGGAAAGGTGAGCAGGCAGGGATATAGGTGGCGCGATAAGTTATTTGAAGCCATTACACACTGGCTCGATATTATAGATCACCAGATTGCACCGTGACGAGGCTCTTGAATGATATCGCACTGCATTGCAGGACTGTTCAGAGCCGAATTGTTGTGTCGAGCGGAGCCTCATAAGAACCATTGCAGATTTATAATATAGCTGTATACTGAGTTATCGAACAAAAGAGTCGATTATATTCATCATGCAAGCCTTACCTGGATGTGAAGATTATCCTCGATGATCTGGATAGGTGATCGACGAGGAGAGAGAGTGAAAAGCTGGGATTCAACTGTTACGTCAGATCGTGTCCAAGTTGGTGAGAAACAACATGCGCTGCCTTGGCTGTGTATGATTCTGACATCTTCCATCCTGTCGTCCTCGAGGAAGACCTCGTTGGCGTCGACGTGGTGCGTCCCCAGAAAGTGATAGCCATCAATACCAACGCACCGCGACTGCCCAAGACCCATGCCCCATCATCAGAGTCACAGCTTCTGTACTACGTCGATGTACCAGGCCGAGAAAGGAATCCGGCAACGAAAGAAGTTGCCGCTGAGGCCCCTGGTTGACGCCTGGGTCATGGTGAAATTTTTGCGATGTGGCCTCTGGTCCTTTACAGGGTAAACAAGAGTAGACGTTCCGACAACATCAACATCCATGATTATCAGCACCTGCAACGACATGAGATGCATTTAAGTTTCTGCTATCAACGGACAGAAAAATTGTACTCACCGGGTCTGTCTGTGCAAACATATTTGTCCCACCATCCAAAACTTAGGAGGCACAGAGCATCTAGTCTTCAATAGCATGCATGAATTTAGCAATGTCTGTCGAGCCAGATGAGCGGGAGAATCGACTAGATAGATGCTGAAGAATACGTAGTCGACAAGGACGCGGTCCTGTTCGTCCATCCCTTCTGGTGACCCCATCGGATCGTCATCTTCATCGAACCGCCAACGTTCCCGCAACCTCCGGAGATCTTCATCGTTCTCGTTCTCGTTCTCGTCAGAATCCGTTTCCAAGCGTCGACCAAAGCTACGATGAGATTGGCGGGTAGGAGAGAAGCCATGTAGTCGGAAGAACACATCGCGTCGATCAATCATAGTGTTAGAAGACCGCGTTATACAACGGCGAAGATAGCGAAGATGTCCAGGTCTTCTTTCCTCCCCCTCAGAGTCCACCGAGGGTAACCCTGATGGTTGCGGCGACGGTGTAATGGATTTCCAATATCTGCGAGGAAAGGAGAACGACGGACGCTGGTAGGGAGAAGTATATTTCGTCAGAGGGACCGGAGAGGAACGTTAATCTTAGCCTCACCTCGAGGATGTCTTCGTAACCGTGATCCCTTTCTTTGCGCAGCGTGAGATCTCGTTCGACGGCAGAGAAAATGAGACTGAGACGTTCTTTGGGTCGGATGGCAGCTTCGGTCCGGAGAGAAGATGGACCAGAGTCGCCACTTTCCCTGGTACGGATCTTCAACCCAGTAATACGGCTGTCAAGGAGAGGTCAATCAATGTCAAGACGACGAGTGCGCTAGTGTACTTTGCTTTGCTGATTCCAATCTCGGTTTTCTCGCAACCCGCTCTTTCTTGTGCAACAGCTCTTCGTCATCCTTGGTTCCCAAGGCGGGGAACTTACGCTTTAGCTCGACGAACTCGAGCCTTTTCTCCCAGACCTCGACGGCTTGTTGGGCATTTTCCTTCTTCAGGTTTTCGCGCGCTACGAGTGTCTTGGCCAGCTCCAACGACTGGGCGAGCTCGGACTGTAAACAGTTTGTCCGAAGATGTCGCCTGTGACGCTTGGGTCTTTCGTGCGGACTTGATTTCGCGGCGGCGGAAGCATATATACGATTCGTTGATGGCATCCGCCTCATCGTACTAGACACCGATCAGTAAGAAGTAATGGCGTTGTGTAGTATTGTGGGAAACAATGGCACGCCGTACTATATTCCGAGTCATACATTTGTCAAGACATTGTAGATACATGAAAATTGGAATGAGGAAAATACAAAACGATACGAACTCATGCGCAAAGGAAATCCGACAAGCGACGAAGGGAGTCGCTGCGCTCGCTCGTCTCAAGAACAAGTCCATTAAAGAAAGTGCTGATCAGATCGTATTCACGCGCGACGTTCCTAACGCGAGACTGATCGAGCACTGGAATCCCCGGGAGCAGAGCCTGTTGCGCTAAGGCGCGCATCTCGACTACTGTCTGAAGTAGTAAGTATATTAGTTGTAATGTATGAAATAAAGGAATAGACTTACCCAGGCGAGCACGAAGGTAATCGATCTAAGCTTCTCGATGTCGAACAGCCTCGCGCTGCTCCACATCACTTGAGGGCCGCTGCGATGGGTGACATTGCGAGGATTGTAGGCCGAAGTTGCGACGAAAGCGCGTGAGTGCTTGTTCATGAGGGTTTCGGATAGAATGAACCGAGTTGCTTCGTTCGCAAACCAAACGATCTGGCCTCCGTCCGATTGGACGTGCCAGAACGAGTATCCCACCCTTTCATCCCACTTCGTGCGCCTTTCGATCGTAGTCGCGGTGAATTCTTGAGGGGTACGGTAGAGGGTCGAGGGGAAAAGGGAAAAAAGATGGTCGTTAGCGAAGGTCGGGTTGTGCGTACACAGCATCGTGTCGATTGCGCGCCACACGAGCGTTAGGTACGATACCCCGACGTCGCGGAGCTAAATACATGGCATTAGATTAGATAGAATAGTATACAAACGACTTACCTCGTTCGAGATTAAGTCTTTGAACGCGCTGGGGCCCAAGTCTAAATCGGGGACGTGCTTTTCAGCAACGTCCCGTAAAATAGCGTCGATGTTCTCGGTCGGGATCTTGAGCCTGTTGGCGACGAGGGAGTCCAGGGGGATTTCGTTGAATAGAATTGCTTTGGCGAGGGAGCTGGCGCACTCGGCCGCTACGATAGACCAAGTGTCGGCGTGACCGAAAAGTAAAGAAGAGATAAAACCTTAAGGTAGTGCGTTTAGTATCTGAGACACGCCATTAAATGAGACTTACCAGGCACGTCGGAGAAATCCAATGCCGCGTCGGCGTTCGGCGGGGAACCATTGTCGCTGTCCCGGTCCGGCGAATTGATGAGCGTTTCACTTCGAGTCGCGAGAGACTCGAGCTCTTCTGTGAGGTCCCTCCACTGTGGATCCAGTGGATGCGCCGCCATCATGGGGTGAGATCGACACGATTATCGATGGGCCTCCAGGCCTTTTGTTCGAGCGCGGAGCTCGAAGCGGTTTCACACGATTAATTTCACACGATTATACGCCGTATGGACAATATGAAATTGTGAGTCACTGTATGTATCTCCTTTCGTATGGCTTGTAGTACGTCCAAATCAGCTCGTTATCAATGTCGTGGGCTTGGCGATTAATTTCCGTTTGACGTATTCTTGTAGACTTGGTGCACAACGTATTACGTCTCAAGCTTCAAGGTGCTTTCCCGAAGCGGGACACGGCGGCTGTGCGGGGGGACGGCTCATCGTGCTTACTTCAAGTTGGTGCACAAATTACGTCTCAGATCTCAGGGTGCTTTAATATTAAAAAATTTTCATGATGCCGTCTGCCGCTGCTCGACTTGATCAGGTGGTGACCCGTTCGACCTTCCTTCGTCTCCTGATCGATACTTGCCCGTTTGCACTGCCCGTTCAAATGCGGTCAGTACACGGGAACGGATGGTGTGATATATCGGGTAAATAATATGAACGTACCCAGGACACGCCAGTGACTGAGTTCAACGGCGCCCTCACCTAGATCTGCGTGCACATCGTCGCCTATCACTGCGATGCCCTCCCAGCGGTGCGGAGGTTGAGGCGAGGCAGGAACATGGAAATTGCGTTCGAGATCCCGCATCACGGTCTCGAAGAAGGCGCGCGTGGGCTTCCCGACGACCGTTGCGGACGTTCGCGCGGCGTCCTCGAGCGCGAGCACGAACGGGCCTAATCCAAGGGATAGGGCGTGGTCAGAGGCTTCGATATAGCGCGCTTTGTGTAGGGCGATGAGCGGGGCGCGGTGGGGGCTGGATGGTGTTGCGCCGCCCGAG
The DNA here is from genome assembly GCA_038091395.1 of Leccinum rimulosum. Lineage (NCBI taxonomy): Eukaryota > Fungi > Basidiomycota > Agaricomycetes > Boletales > Boletaceae > Leccinum > Leccinum rimulosum. Next base: position 3,410 of record JBBPOJ010001515.1, on the reverse strand, counting down.
TGGTGGGCTTGAGATGGTGGGGTCGGGGCATCTCGGGGTCTGTCCTCGCCGACGATGATCCGGAAGGCAGCGTTGAGATGTGTGTAGCCGAGCAGGGCAGGTGCGTGCCTCACGACGACCGCATCGTATGGCAATGATGACTCTGACACCACGTAGTCGGTCTCAGGCACCCTACATGTACATTCATCCAAAGCGGAGGGAGAGAGTAGCATGTATGGCCTATAGATGGTGACCCGCCACAGAGCACGATGAGCAGGAACAGACAAAGATCCGAAGTTGCTATGCGAGGTGAATCGAGACGAGATAATGCCTACCTCTTCACCTCCAACCGCTTCAACACTGCCTTGAGCGCACCAATGCTCGTCCAAATCTCCGCCCGGTGCACGTCCAGTCCGGCTTCCCGCATCCTCTTGTGTATGACATCGCTAGATTCCTTGCTGGTGTTGCTGCAGAGACGGAAAGGGATGTGTGCGGCAAGAATTTTCGCGAGCGCTTGGGCGGCGCCAGGGATGGCGGACGATCAAGAGCGTGCCGGAGATATCGATGAGTAACCCTCGTATGGCAGGAAGTCGGGATTGTGCCAGAGAAACCATCGTCGAAGAGACGTGAGCCGATTTATATGAGGGACATTGGACAAAAATATAAGCTTTGATTTAAGAAAGTGATACTAATCGTAACGGCGCTGCCACAAGTCCCCGACTCGGCTTGTGACCATAAAGACATCGTGAGAAATTCACCCGAACCGTTTGGCAGGTCTTCGAAAAAATTGCCCATTATCGGTGGGCTTGCAGGGACAAGGGTTCTGGCGGAGGCAGTGACCGGCTATCAACGCACCCGGATCTTCCTTTTATACATGAAGGCGTGATATAAGCCAAGCTAAGGCTTTCGCCATCTTTGCTGTAGCACATGCCTGCGCTGTGCGAACTTCCCGACGCGTGTTGGCCAACCCGTACTCCTATGGGTTGTGGTACATGACTTCCATTCTTTCATTTACGCCCTCTGCATCCGAAGTGCTCTGCATCCGGCGGAGCTTGCCGACATATGCTTGTAAGCATGGCTGTTCTAATGATTTTTGATTTGCCACTGAAGTTCACGATCTGGACGGCCTGAAGGCTTGAAGAAGGAAGTAACGATTGTCAATCTGTGATAGCAGCAGGAACAGGAACAAGCTCGATACGTACCTCTTAGGGCGATCAGGTAATGGTGCGCACTGAGTGGTCCTAGTAACTAAGTAACTAGCTCCAATGGACTACGGTAATTAATGAAATGTTTGACGTCTCTTTTTGTCGGAATCGGGGACTGGCGCGGGCGCCGCTATCTTTCTGTCTCTTTAGCTAGACTCGGTTAGCTTATACTTTCACTGAGGTTTGACTCAAATTGTTTCTTTATCCATCCCCGACTCACACTTTAGTGTAGGGAGGTTTTGTAGAATCCAAACGGTCAGGCACCTCGTTAACTCCGTGATAGAGTCTGCGCTGACAGAAGAAGAACAAACTGCTCTAAAGGTGCGCCCATCTTATGCACTGCTCTTATTCGTTGCAGGTTTGCTGAGCTGCATAAACCTAGGCAAAGTTCCACAAACTAAAGTGGGAGGTAATCGAAGACGTTCGCACTATATTTCCTCACGGACAGATCTTGGTGAGTATACTCAATTAGTGACAGAATCTGCGTTAGGCTAGTAAAGGTTTAATTTGGCCAGCCTGAGAGCAGCGGAAGGGGTATCAGGGTCAGGTTACCACCTGGACCTGCGGGAGATGACTCGGAGAACGTCGTTGACGCAAGTGCATCATGTTTCTGCATCGTGTTTGTTTGCTAAACTGCTGTATAGGATCCAGAAATGCCTGCATTGGCAGCATTGCCAGACGTCATGGAAGCATACGCTACCTATGTCAACAACGAACTACCGACCTACCTCGTATACGTCCCAGAGAAGAAGCTTGTCTCTCGACAAGAGGTCAAAAAGATGTTCCGCAGAGACATGATGGCAGTCACAGAAGCAGACATAGACAGAGTCATCCAGAATGCCGCTGGTCGCTCCTCACCTACAAGAAAGGAAGCGGTCAGGTCCCTCGTGCGGGGAAAGCTCAAGTACGCCTCATTCTCCCACCGGTGGCTCGAACGTTACAGGTTAATGGAAAACAATAATCAATAGATGTGGAGAGTGGGAGATCTTGGCATGGGGCCGTCCTTCCGCTGACAGTGCTGCCCTCCCTGAGTCTCCCCGTTGCTACAAAGCGCTCGGCGAAGCTCACATTGTGGCTCCGCTCGTGACTCTTCGGACAAGCGACACAAGCGAGAGGCACATTCTCCCTTGCCTCCACCACGTTGCTGGTTCGCAGTGCCGCCCTCGCCCTCGCCCATTTCAGCACACCCGCTCGCCACGCCCTGCCTCCATCTCCCAGTCTGGCCCCTCGCAGCTCACTCCCCTGGGGTTCAGAGCGCGCGGTCCCGATCACCGGGTGCACGCATCTGCGAGGTGGTCCCACCCAACCTCGCATCTCACACTATAGTCGGCGACTCGCACTCCCGCCCACCTCCTCTCAGCCCACTGCATACCTCTCCTCCCAGCCCATGGAACGACGTCCAGAGAGGACTCTCACAGCGCGTGTGGCGAGGCGATAGGCACTTTATCATGACCAAGCGAGGTTTGCAACTGAAGCTACTCATTCTGGACATCCCATCGTCTTCTCTGAAGTTGTTTGAAGGAACTGGAGCAGAGCGCGTGGAATGCACACGGTACGAGAAGTGTATTGTCGATGTCGTTGATTATTGGTATTTTGATCCAGTGGGCTGGGGGTGTTGAAGCCGGAGCAAGACCATCTGTGCCTACTACTGCGATCAGACCCTTTTGATCCATATGGAGAATGGGAGAAGGGGACGACGACGGAATTACTATTCGTCCGGTCGGATACGGAGATGAAGAAGGATTTGAGCATGTTGTGGTTGTAGCTGGGGGAGCGTTTGCCGAATGTTTATCGTATACCGCGAGCAGGTTCGTGGTCTTCGTTAGGGTTCTTGAAATCATTGACAGTGTAGGCATTTCCCGATGTCATTTCCTTCTCAGACTTGATGGCAACGAAAGGGGATCAAATGTATGAATGAGAACGTCATCGAGACTGTAAAGTAGGCTGTGTACTTGTCTGTTCCTCCAACTCTGCAGGACATGATTCCATGTGTGTGCCCAAAGATGCACCCGTGTTCTGTATGATACCCGGACAACAACGACATGAGGTTGATATTGTGAAGGGGCGTGCGTGCGAGTGCGCGGTCGTCGCTATCGTCATGTCTTCGTATGCCGTGCTTGATGTGGCACGTCGCATCACGTCGGCCCATCGGGGTGCTTCTATCACAGCACGATCACAGCCCGAGTCGACGCGTCGGACGGTCACGGTTCTGACTGGGATGACTCA
>JBBPOJ010001514.1:0-13143 GCA_038091395.1 Leccinum rimulosum | reverse complement strand
CGCGCGTTGAATTTGCAACAGCTCATCATACCGTAAGGACTTGTCGGCTACAGGGGCAGGTGCGCCCAGTGATCTTTTATCTCTTTGTCTCCAGGCTCCTTTAGTCTATCACTCATATGTGCACACAAAAACAATCGGAATGAGTGCGTCTGATTTCATTGTTTTCGCCGTTTTCCTCACCATTCCTGCCATTCCTGTCCCCGTTCCATTATCCCGAAGCGAGGCTTAGTTATAAGGGCCAGTGTAGAAGTGGTAGAAGTGTTCCGTTTTCATGCAATCAAATCATTCAAACCACATTATTCCCTATGCCCCGCCTGATTCTCGGGCTCTGGCACAGAGTCTGCCAGTCCAGGAGCATTCTCTCACATGGCCCATGGAAGATGTTCAGTGCACCGCACCCCGTCCGGACCAGTGGGCTCAGGGCTGGGCAAAGGTAGTGTGCTCAGACAGTCTTTTCACTTTGGTGACCTTACCTTGAAGCAGGTTCAGTGTTCCTGTATAATGCACTTCAATTGCAAAGTAATCCAACGGGATTACAACGATGAACTTGAAGTCAGAGTACATAGGGCAGTCGCCTCAGCGTTGGTGGATCTCAAGGTTCAGTCGGAGAGGGAGAAGGTATGTATCATATAAACCTACAGTAGCTGCCCATTGACCTGGTGGTAGATGACTATCATCTGTTGCGTGGGTTACATCTTCTGGCAAGTTTTAGCAAGTGTAGCTGGATTGACTATTCGGTGCATGGGCTACTGCCTGCCAGTTATCATCGCACGTACGTATGTGCTTTTTAGGTACTACAGCCCTCTTATTCGTGTATCCAGGTCAGCAATCTGATGTTATGCCTGGTGGCTGGGAGGAATAGAATTCTTTACTGTTGTAATGTACTGGAAGTTGTATGAATCCCGGTCCGGCTGCGCGTCGACCAGCTCGATGATTGATTAGCCTTTGTGCCACTCGCCTAGCCACTGATAAGTAGGAAGCCCGATGGGCCTCGAATGCAAGCAGATTTCCCCGCTCAAGCCCGTGTTCTCGCCATCCGTTATCATCCGCCGCCGTCCCGCCGTTCGTGGCTCATCATTCATTGCTTGCCGCCGTCACTTTGTCTTTGGCCGTTTCCCCTTTTCTATCAAGCCACTCCCACTTCGGACTTGCTCCTTTGCCTTCATCCCGGGTCACGCCGTGTTGCCCATCTACAAAGTATACGTATACACACACGCTTCGACGTCATTCACTCCTCCATCGAATCGCTCCCATTTTCGTCATCTTCGTTGCTCTTGACACTCTCCTCTCCCCTGCTACCTCGATCGGACGTCACGCACTGAGCTCGATGCCCATGTGCTGCGCAAGAGGGCCTGAGCGCACACCGTAGGTCTGTTCGGCGCGCGCATATTGATGAGACAGAAGGCGAGACAGGAGGCCGGGAACGAGGGGCGTTGGACGTGTTGGCGTCGTCGGTCGTCAGCGCTTCAGCTGCCAGGGCGGGCGAGTGACGATGGGGGTGATGGCAAGCTCATAGAAGTATTTCCAAAGTCATAGTCGACGGAAGCAAAATTATATCATGCTGCGGAGATTATTGTACAAAACTACATCAAAACTTTGATATCGTAATTTCCAAACCATGCGGGTTGTTCGATGCTTCTACGAAAGAACTTCGTATACCGGCAACCTCTGTGCTCGAATGTGTTGTGGCGCCTGGAACCAAGCTCAATGTCCCCGCACTGGGGAACAACGCCATCCACGGCGCACAGTATTTCTATCATCAAGTTAGCTGAGCTCTGTAAATTTCACAATACTCACAATAACATCGTCCTCACCATCCTTGAGGGTATCGAATGCCGCCGATATTCTGAGCCGAGTCGCTCCGCAGGTGCGAGATTCGTGTCTGGGCACAGACAACAAAGTGACCGGGAAGGGGCGGGAGAATTGATAAAGATAGATGCCCATGTCACGTACGCGAGGGAGTAATTGAGTACAGTCTAGCACTCTTGTGATTAGGTGACCTGATTTGATCTTGGTCAACTCGACGGTAAGTGTCGTTATTGACTCCGGTTGCTTGAAGCACCGCAGAAGAGTGGTCAGATACTCTGGTGGACCTCTTAACGCGTACAACAGAGGGAGGTTTACTAGGGATGGGTACGAGGGTCGAGACCGGGTTGCCTTGACTTTCCCATAAGAGTGAATAGTCAGCGATTGGATGCGGGGATGTCGTTGCAAAAAGGACAAAAGTGAGCGAACAGAGCATTGGCTGTCGACTTCAAGGCGTCGGAGGGAGGGTAAGTCCAAGGTTCGAAGTAATTTTTGCCAAATGGCCGGAGGAATGCCCGTATCTTTGAGTGCTAGCTCCTTGAGCGGAGAATAGCGAAGCATGGAGATAGTGAAAGGGATGATGGATGGAGAGAAAATGCTGTTGGAGTCGGAAGTGAAGGACTGGAGCCGACTGGGTGTTTCATCAGATGGTCTCGGGAGCGATGTTACAGGAGGGGCGGAAAAGTCTGAGCGAGCAGAGTAGGAGATCTCCGAGCACCCGGATGCCTTGATTGTTGCAAGGAGGTTTACCGTCGATGCTGGAACATTATCCCCAAAGAAGGAAAGATAAACGACCGGTATGTTGGCGCATTGAGGTGCTTGGAAGAATATTGCCAAAGCTTGAAGATGGCGGTCCAGAGGATTGAAAAGAGAGCAGTATAACTGTCTTGGACGTTTGAAGTCGGCCATGCGACTCCAAACCATTAGAGCCTCGATGTTGTTTTCATTGATGCTTGTCCAGGAATCTCCTTGTGACTTGAATCCGAGAGCGTCGAAATATCGAGAGGAAGAGATTGTCTTGAAGATGGATGAAACTCGAGTACAGGTCCGAAGGTCGATGATGCAGAGGAGGTCGATGATCTCATGTAGAAGCTCATTTGGGAGCACTAGTAACGAGACGGACCGCCCAGTATTCTCGACTTCGTCCTTTAGGGGGAGGGGGATCGGAACGTTTGGAATAAACATAAAAAAAACTCAACAGAATGCAAAAATATAACTTACCTTGTTGATCGCTCGAGTAGCGGAGTCAGGGAGATCGGTGGAAGGTAGTACCAGGGGGAGGGTGGCCGCTAGTTTGTCTTGGGCCAGACGCTTGGTGGGAGGTGTTTCGGACGGGATGCTGTCCTCGTCCCTTTTGCGCTTCGATTGCTCGGCACAGGGGTTTGTTGGGACGGATGGAACCTGCTGCTGGGTTAGCATCAGCCGTCCTAAATTCAGTACATAGGACTGTAGCTCACCTTGTTAATCGCTCGAGTAGCAGAGTTAAGGAGATCTGTGGAAGGTAGTACCGGGGGGAGGATGGCCTCTAGTTTGTCTTGGGCCAGACGCTTGGTGGGGTGTGTTTCAGACGGGATGCTGTCCTCGTCCCTTTTGCGTTTCGATTGCTCGGCACAGGGGTTTGTTGGGACGGATGGAACCTACTGCTGGGTTAGCATCAGCCGTCCTAAATTCAGTATATAGGAATGTAGCTCGCCTCGTTGATCGCTCGAGTAGCGGAGTCAAGGAGATCGGTGAAAGGTAGTACCGGGGGAAGGGTGGCCTCTAGCTTGTCTTGGGCCAGACGCTTGGTGGGATGTGTTTCGGACGGGATGCTGTCCTCGTCCCTTTTGCGCTTCGATTGCCTGGTACATGCGGGGCTTGTTGCAGGGGGAGGGACCTGACCGGTCAGCGTTAGCGAGTGAAAGTCAGTGGATGCGATAGCTTACCTCGTCGATCGCCCCAAAGGGGCAGGTGAAGCGCGTCGGCACTGGTACCAAGGAGCCACCATTCCTCAGTGGAGAGGTTAAATGACGGATCAACCCATTAATCAACTGGCCGTACACATCAGCGCGCGAGTTATATCAGACGCAATAAACTCACATTTAGAGTTGTGTTCGCGAGAAGTAGACGACTGATAATGTTTCCCATTTTGATATGAGTTGGAGTAACGGCGACTCGATCGCTATAAAACACAGAAACAGATGTAGGTAGCGAATCAAAAAAAAAAACCGAAGACATATAAATACCTGAGCGACGCCCATATACAGAGCATGGGTCACTTTTTGGCGCGCTTGCTGATGGCACCGTTCCGATCGAATATGAGTGATAGACTAAAGGAGCCTGGAGACAAAGAGATAAAAGATCACTGGGCGCACCTGCCCCTGTAGCCGACAAGTCCTTACGGTATGATGAGCTGTTGCAAATTCAACGCGCGGTCAGCAGATGGATTACTTTTGTGTGGAGCAGCGGCTCGACGCACTCGTATATGGTCATCCTTTTGTGCAGCGGTTCGACGCGGTCATCCTTTTGTGTTGCTCTATTCACCTTCGTTACTAAGGTCCAGATATTATCATATGCTAGCTACTAATTAATAGGCCACGACTAGGCCACTACTAGGCCGCTACCAGGCCGCTACTAGGCCGCTACCAAGGTGTACCTGGTGGCTATGATGGGAAAGGAAAAGAAAGTGTCAGAGGCGGCGCGTTGCCCTAAGTAGTGTTTGGCGCTCCGCCGGGAAAGGCCGAGTTTGGCCACTCCGTCAATTTTGGATGTGGGATCACGTGCCTCAAATCGCGGGACACTATTTATGCACGGGAAGTTCTCACGTCCTTCTTTTCCTTTTCCACCATCGTCCAAGCCACTCAGGCTAAGGCTACTATGCCACTCACCTCTTAGTAGAAGTAGAACTTACGAGTGAAATGTAATGTAGCTATATATTAGTTGTCCGTCCGTTGTCGTTGCATGGATGCGAAATGAGCGTCACAATTAGAACCTAACGGGCACAACTGGCGTAAGTCACCCTATTGTCCAGAGTAACTTTACTCTGACAATAGAAAAAAATCCTTCAGACCTTCGTTGCTATGGTGCCTCTTCAGTCACCGCCCTCTGCCTCATTCGATATATAACCCTCCGCTTCATATGTTCGTTCACCCCCACCTAAGTATTCAGCTACACAATGTCATCCCCGGTACATACTTCTCTGCTGTGGTGCTTCGCATTCCTGACGCCAGCAGATTCCTCACAAGTTCACGCTCACGCGTCACACGAAGGCTGTAAATGCGCTCGCGGTCAATCCTCACGGTTCACATCTACTCAGCGCTGGTAAGTCCAGTGATTTTTCTTGACATCCATCTTCATTGAAATTTTATTCAGGCAATGATAGCCGCGTGGTCGTCTGGAGTTTAGCATCTGGAGAAATGATACAGGAGTTATGTGTTCCATCGGCGGGTTATATCAGCTGCCTCGCGTGGGTTAGGCTCGGCGATCATGACGATAGCTTCGTGTTCGGTGCATCAGATGGTAATATTCATCTCTACCAACGTTCGAAGGACTCCCCGCTATGGTTATTCTCATCTATTACCTCTGCACATGCCGGAGCTATCGAGTCATTCGCGTGGGACTCGCCTAATCAACGACTAGCTAGCGTTGGTGCAGGAGAAGTTCGTATCTGGAAGGTGGCCCTCGATCTAAGTAAGTGATACTCGTGCAGGCTTACTCTCTCGCTTAACTCCAATTCAGAATCATTCATACCACACAATGCGAACATCATTACGAAGCAATCATATGTGGCACGATCAGTTCACTTCACGGACGATGGGAACAGCGTCCTCGTCTGTTACTTAGAGAGTGGATACGTGTACGTATAAGGTATTCACTTTGAGTATAATGCTGAGATTTTTTAAACAGTTATTGCTATTCTGTCGAACCTTGGAGTGTGAAGTGGAATAAGAAAACAGACTGTCGCATGTGAGCTTTCTTTTGTGCCTTTGTAAAATGGAAAATTCATCTCTATTGGCAGTGGTGATAGCTATCTGGACGGACAGCAACTGTTGGTTTCCAATCTACGAAACGGCGTTGACAAGTACCTCGTTCCCAGTATACACCGCTCGCAAAGCTATCAACACACTATTTTGGTCAATGTTCCTCTTCAGCTTTCAGTTGCGCGTGAATCCGGAATTGTGGTTGTTGGAGGTGACAACGGATTCGCGCGCATTTTCGATTATCATACGGGCGCTTTTCGGGAAAAGCTGGATCATGGAAGTGGTGAGTCTCTCGGATCTCATGCCCTCCTCTCTAACCCGTCTGCGTCTTAGAAGGAGATCTTGTTCCTGTGGTGACGGTGGGATCTAAACCTGATGGATTTTTCTTTTACTGATGAACGTGCAGTCGTTTGAAGGCCCGCAAGGATGTTTGATTATTACAGGAAGTGCTTTGGACGGTCACAGCAACATCAAGGTTTGGACACAGGGATATCGGGTATGTTTAGTTCGCCTCCCAAATGTGTCGATTCTCATTCCATTGTAGACCGAAACGCGTGAAAAGCACGCGGCGACTGGGGATGCTCGCACATTGGGCCTGTCCATAAAGCAGGTCGTCATGTTCACCTTGTTGTGTATCATTGTGAACGTTGTTATCACATTCCTTCCTACGTACTCCAACCTTGTACATGAGCACTTCTTGCATTTCGAAGCATAATTAAATAGTTGTCAACGTTGCTATCACGTTCCTACATGCTTTCCTACATGCTTTCCTTAGGACTTTCTAGTAGGACTCCTTGCATTTCCAGGAAGAGTTACCTACATATACGTGACATAATTATCGAACAATGGCGGTTGATCCACTGACTATTGTGCGGCCACTCGCACTCACATCTCACAAATCGGCGCTTTGACGTGTGGCCACTTGATAGAATTCTCACGGATCCACTCGTCCACTCACGTGCCACGAATCGGCAAACACTATAAAAGGTCGCGCTCGACTATTTCGCGTTCTTCTTTCCTACTTCCCGCGTCCAGCGTTGTCTTCGAAAGAACGAAAGGTAAGCCTTCGCCACTGGTGGCATTCCTGTCGCTCATGTCGTTTGCAGAGAATGTCTTGTGACTCAAGCCTGCCGATTAGTATGTTTTGAGCCTTTCGGTTAGTCGTGCCATCCTGACGCTGTCTCCATAGGGTCCAGTTTGTTGCAAGACCCCCAAGCGTGGTCGCTTGTCTTGCAATGGGCTGAAGACAAAATTTCATACCCTCACCTCACCGAATCACTTGCTAGGCTTGGCAATCGGTACATCCTTGCCGAGTGGAAAGGTCTCTTCGACAAGATCTTTACGTTCTCAGATCCCGGCGAGGATATCGAGGACTCGGACCGTATTCCCTTGGCCGTCAATGCCGTCAAAACCACGATGACTTTCCATGGTGTCTCACAACCTGGACTCGCTGCTCAGACAGATGCCGTGACGCATGATAGGAAAGGCAAACGCAAGGCTGTTAATAATCCACGGTCTTCGCGACCGAAGAAACGCATCAGCTCAGCTGTGGTCAACCGTTTTATTGACCTCGAGGCGGATGTTGGTGGTGAAGACAAATCTTCGGAAGATGAGGAGGACTCAGGTGTGTAATTTAATTTATCCCATCATTCCATGACTTATTTCGTAGATGGGTTTCTTGCTCCGGATGCAGATGCAGATGATTCAGGCATCACCCAGAGACATGGTGGAATGCCGCCAAGCCGGGCTCATCCTGAATCTCAGAACGCTGGCCCTTCTACGTATCATCGTGCGATCAACAACATTACGCGCAGGTTTCTCCCACTGTCGTCTATGGATAATCTTTCAGACGACGAGTATGACCGACGATACAACAAGTTCTACGGCATTCAATCCAGCGACATGGACCAAGAGATCGAGGAAGAAGAAGATGAGAACATGAAGGTCTTGGACGCTCCTGGTATCTGGGGAGCCATCCAGGAATGGATGTTTGGTTCGATGAACTACCCGACGTTACTCGAATTGATCGCCTTCCAGTACGATCACGATCCCAGAATACAGTACTGGGAAGATTTCCTGTCACGGTTGACTTTCATCGACGATCTCAAAGAACGAGAGTCGCTATTTCTCTCGATCTCATTGGCAGAACACGTCTCCCGCATCTCTCTCTATCGCGTGCAAGATCAAGTTGATTTGCCGTCCACGAGTAATCAATCGGTTCCCGAACAATCCCAACCCGAGGCGCAGGATGTCCCCCGTATGTGGGCGGTGAACATTGTTCCTCGTAAGCATTCATCAGGTAAAAATAGGCGTTTATTAATTCCAAAGGCAGAGTCTTCAGTAGACTATGTCATGCTCGCTTGGAAGAACGCATCAATAGAAGCACTCGCCCACAAGATACTTCCTGGTCGTGTAACCGTTCACGCGAGTTATCCCAACCTCTTCCTCCGGGCGGTCCCAAGTTCTCACTACGGTTGCATACGGAGCTGGTCCTTGATTCCTTTCGAGGACCGGATTTGTCAAACACCTATCCAACGACCCACTCCCCTCGTCCCTGCGTGGTATTCCGTGTCGAAACGTGGACTGTACAAGGGCGACATCGGTTATGGTATTTTTTTCGATGGAAGCTCTAATGAGCTTCACCTCCTGGTCGCCCCGCGCAAGCTGCAGCTCAAGAGTCGACCTGATGGACTGGGCCGAGATCACAATGGTCGTCGCCTTTTTTCTCCTGAGGTGCATCGTGGCGTATCTCGTTCCCTATATCGTGGGTTGCCGATGTATGAACACCTTGACAAGGTGTTCGTCTCCGGCTTGCTGTTGATGAAGCTAAAGCCAAATCAATTTGAACGTGTCACCAGTCCCTCTCCTCATCAGATCGCTCTGCACGTCGCGTCCTTGATAGACCCTCCGTTCATGAAGATCAGTCAACGTAAATTCAATCAAATGCTTTGGAAAACGGACGACCGCATCAAATTCTCCGACTCTACCTATGGGGAACGACGCGCCACGTTGGTCAGAATTGATCTCAATACTCAATTTGCGGTAGTTCGCCTACCAGAGGGTCATGAACACGAACTTGCGCTCCACTCACTAACTCGCGTCTTTTCTGTCGGGGATCTTGTCCGTGTAATTTGTGACCCATGTAGCGACCCTGGAAATATCTACCACAAGTATATGGGTCGCTCCGGAATCGTTTGTGCGGTCGACCCCTTAGTGGACGACATAACTGTCACAGATTCGGTGAACAGCGAGGTATGAGCATCTGTCGGGTCCTGCAAATTTATTAACACTAATTTTTGCTACAGTTTCGAGTGCCAGGATTCCTTTTGGAGTCGTATATTTCGGACCAGGGAGTGTATGCCCCGTTCAGCTCTCTTACACCCGAGTCCATCACCGTTGAAGACACCGTGCAAGTTGGTGATATGGTGGACGTTCGTGATGGACCTCACAGGGGCAGGCGTGGACACGTCACCGAAGTCCATCAGCTTCCAGGCACTTTGAAGTTCGTGTCTTCAGAGGAGAACCACCACGGCCAACATTTCGTCGTTCCCATCTCGGCTACCTCCTTCACTCCTGACTATCGCGTCTCGAAGTATACAGCTGAACGGGGCTTCGATGTCAGACCGGGAGAGGATGTGATCGTTATGAGAGGTGATCACAGAGGGAAAAAGGGGACTGTGTCACGAGTGCGTTTGGAGGAGAAGTTGTTGGATATTTCATGTCATTTGCAACCTAATGTGGGTTCGACAATCACTTCTCATCATAACAGAGAACTAATCAATTACTAGGATGTTCTCACTCTTCCGATCAATCACTGTGCTCATGCATACGCCGTTCGTGACCGAGACGAAAACCAGCAATACCTCCACAAGGAAGTACTGATTATTGCCGGCGTTAACAAGGGTTGGCGAGGGACATTGGTCAGTTGTGGGTGGCGTACCTGCATGGTCGCACGGACTGGAGGTATTCTTGAGATATACAACAAGAATGCAGTTGTCGTCAGGTCCGTTTTTCTTTATTTTTAGCTTTTGATTTTTGCTTGATCCTTGCGTCCTTCAGAGGTGTTGCTAGTACGCTTGCTGGGAGGCACTTGACACCACTTCAGGTGCTGCAGGTTTGCAACGCATTTGAACGGGCAGTCGTCCGAGACGCACCTCCTGAAAGGGCAAGAACTCCTACGCCTGAGCCACAGTCAAAGGCTACCGGGAGCACCCCTCCCGATGCCTGGACCATCGATGAGAACGACCATACACTGTTGCACGACAGTCGCCCACAACTCAGTGGTAAGCAGCCCACACTCTAGGCATTAATGGTCAACTGATCTCAAGACATTCAGTCCACGAATTCATGTGCCATCCCAGCATCCTCAAATCTCTGGAAACTTATTGCGCAGTCTTCCAGATTTCATTCGGATGGCGAGATGGGTACGAAGGGCGCCTTGCGAAGACGGAAATACCTTCCCCTTTCACAGGTGTGTCCGGGCTTGTCCGCACCGGGCATCTGGCATGCCGCCTCACCGCTCGGACGAAAGGGGCTAAACTCTTGCGAGAGAGCATCCCCGAGACATTCCTGCAGCCCTACCACCCGATGAAGAAGAACACCCTCTGCATGGTGATCAAGAGTACCGAGGGAGGGCAACCGATCGGGTCAGTGCTGTCGGTTACCAAGGCGTCTTTGAAGGAGCAACGGGTTACAGTCCGACATCTGGACGGATCACCGGCCAAGGAAAATACAATAGCTTTCGATAGAGTTATTCTAGTTGAAGTCCCCGAATCATTGTGAGTAGTACGGCCACGCCTAAAACGATAACAGACAGCAGTACACAGTAATGTACAGATATAATATATTAACTCGTACGACCGGCGCTATTTTTAAGGTAGATCTTGAGGAAGTCAGAGACTACCCAGTTTCCTTCGTACTGAAGAAGCTGGGGATATCGATCTTTTGCCTGTCAGGTGGTTGATCAGAATGCCTTTTTTTTTCAGAATTGCATCATACGTTCGAGAAAACCAGCTTCAAATCGTCGCCCCTCTGCTTACTCCACGGCTTCCGGGTGTTAAGGTGCTCTTTCGCAAGGTGGATCACGAAGTTCTGGGATCAATTGTGAGTTAGACATTTATTCAGAAGTACTTGGTCGATACTTACTCGAATTTCATCGTATTCGGCAGGTGGCCAGCCAAGTTTATCCTGCAGGTTATATCCACCCCGACTAATCCTGGAAACTTCTCCCCGGGGCTTGCGTACCAGCGATGTGAGCATAGGCGCAGGTGTGACTGGCTGCTGTTCCTGCACCCGGGTCACTGTAGTATTTGCAGTCACTGATGTCTCCTCGTGCGGGAAGACCTTGTGCAAACTCAGAGGCACAGGAGTCATACGACGTTCAGGAGGGAAAGTAGAATGGTGTGTGAGAGGAGGGAAGTATCGATGGAAGGACCAGTGAGAGACGACTTTAGGCATAGTTGTTGATGAGGGGTGCGTGCGTGCGCTCTTACTTATATCGTGCGGCTCTTACTTATATCATTCGATCCCTGCAATGTTCAATTGGAACACTTGGCGACAATAGCTTTGCGCGACAATTGTACTGCGTCTGTTATTAGTGCGTATCCTTATGCCACCTAACTAGGCCACTACCAATTGTCTACTAATCACATTGCGTATATTAAAGTGGCCTAATATATGTGCCACATCACGTGTCTCAAATCGCGGGACACTATTTATGTCTGGTACATAACTTCCCACAGTCTCCTTTTCTCTTTTACACTATTGTTTACGCCACTCGGATTACTGTTACTACACCACTCACTGCACCCAGTAACCGTAGCACTTAGCATGTAAATATCATAGCTAGCGTTTTGAACAACAAACAATTGACCGTCAAGGCAAAAAAAAAGCAAAACAAATGGCACGATACAATAAGAGGCGTAGGTCGTCATGGTTAAGGGGATTTCATTACATTGACAATGATTACAGGCTAGGTCACCTGTTATGAGCGGAAGCGAAATGAGCAAGAAACGAAGGGCACAATTAGAGGCCTCAGGCGTAGGTCGTCCTATTGTTGAGGGCTTACATTGACAATAATACGCTTGAAAATCCTTCAGTTGCCATGCCGCCTCCTCTTCTGCCAACATATCATTAGGTGGCTCTTGACGAATTACCTCCTCAACGCCATGTCCTATCCCAACGATCCCCCGATGCCAACAAGTGCTGCTATGGCTGTCTTCGACAGAATCTCTCGGACGGTGAGTGCCTATATCCCGCACACCGCAAGTTATTCAGCAACTCCGGATAGACCGAAGAGTTCGCTAAACGCATTGCACGGACTCCCCTGATACCAGAACATCGTATGGGCATCCAAGCGCGAGTCCAGGCAGCTTCGGACATGCAGACAGTCTCATATACCCCATATACCCGATTCCAGCCTCGTCGCAGCAACAACTTGAACGTGAACTCAACCAACACGACTCAATTGAGTTCGCAGTCAACCCAAGTAAGTGCACTGTTTACATTAGCGAATCCATAATAATTTGAGTGGGCAGGATCCGTCCGGTTCGAATTCATCGGAGGTGAGTGAATTTAATGGTCTTTGTTTCCATATGCCTCAGTTCTTAACTTAAGGGTGCACCACCGTCTTTCCCCCCTGGATCACCAAGCGGAGATGCCAGTGACACCGAGAATTACTTGAGTGCTTATTCGCGTCCATCGTCCAGGGCCCGGACCCGCGATTCAGACGATCCAAATGCCGGGAGAACTCGCAACATTCGCTCCATCTCTCCGCGAGAGCGACGTCCGTTGTCCCGCCGTTTGCGCTCTCCTACCCACTCACAGGGGCCCGTGATGCCTGGTGCTCTGCCCCACTCCCCTACCTCAGCCATGCAGGTTGACAGTCCCCTAATTCCACCTTCTGCTTCTGGCACTTCTTCTGGCAGTGTCGCCCCAGCAAACGCAGTCTTGGTGTCGCAGGGAACCGGTGCCTCTATGCATGCTGACCCACTCCGCCCTGTCCCGGCCCCACCCCCTGCTACTCCTGGTGTATCGCAGGGAACCGGTGCCTCTATGCATGCTAACCCACTCCGCCCCGTCCCGGCCCCACCCCCTGCTACTCCTGGTGTATCGCAGGGAACCGGTGCCTCCATGCATGCCGACCCACTCCGCCCTGTCCCGGCCCCACCTGCTATTCCTGGTGTATCGCAGAGAACCGGTGCCTCCATGCACGCCGATCCACCCCCCTCTGTCCCGGCCCTGCCCCCCGCGACTCCTAGAATGCCACAAGGAAGTGGTGCTCCCATGCACGCTATCCCCCCCCCAGCCAGCGCTATTCCTGATGTATCACGGGGAACTGGTACCTCCATGCACGCCGATCCACCCCCCTCTGTCCCGG
>JBBPOJ010001513.1:0-13145 GCA_038091395.1 Leccinum rimulosum | reverse complement strand
AACAGCCTGCCCCTAAATCAAGAGCCTTCTTCCACTACCATTGCCATGCCCATCCCCACGAAGCCCATTGCACCACCTCTTCCACTTCGTCCTGCTCCCCAGGAAGAGAGTGGCCTGGAAGTCATTTACTCAGCACCACCGTTACCAGCACGTTGCCTTCCTGTCGAAAATATATCTCCAACTGCGGAACGTAAACTTCTTAGCAGTACGAAGCTTCCACCGCCACCCACACGCGTGATCGGACTGGGTGACAAGTTACCCCCAATGCGCCCGCACTCCCCGTCATCCGAGGAGGACGAGAGCAACTCTTACAAGTCATCTCTGAACACGTTGAAAGGGACACATTTCTGTCCCACATACGCTTCCTCATTACCGCTCGTCCAGAGAGCGACATCCTACGTGCCCTTCCGTCCGGCTCCCACTAGGTCCACAAACAAATGAACAATGTCGCACAGGATGTGGTTGTCGATGATATCAAAAAGGTCAATCGGTGTACTCGCTCGAGATATATTGGCCTAACGAAGAGTGGTGTCGATTGCTTGTTGTTCATTCCAAGCAACTCTTTCAATGGGCGTCGACTGCATGCAAGTTCATTAAGGGCTTTGGAACTATCAGACTGAGTCCATATCGGCGGCTTGAGATACTTTTGTACGGGGACAACAGCACCACTGTCCATCCTCTAGACCAGCTATACGGAACCATATTAGGTCAACTATTCACGATGGACGTGGCTCGTCAATTGTTTCGAGATGACATGGTTGCTTTGAAGGAGCCACTCTCCCTTACATCTCTTTTGGCCCCTTTTCCCTCGAGCAGAGACACAAAGGTTGAACTGAGAGATATCGTTGAACCTATGGGGTCATTGCTTGATGGTGTACTAGCCAAAGAAAAGCCAATCCGACCCCTCCATACCTCATCTCACTGGATGAAACTCGGAGTCCTGCCTTCTCATCTGTGACCTCAAGGACTCTCGAGACTTCAATTCTGCAGTTCCAGACTTTCTGATTCGAGTGGACAAGGCCCTTCCCCCTCACGGCAGAGGAAGCGTTGCGCCGGATGGAGATTTCAACGGTACCGGAGCTCCCTGTCATAGTTCGTCAGAAACAAGAGGACCCGTCGAGCCTCCTCGGTGTCTGTCCAACCACGGAAATAACCCAGCACCGATCTGGAGGACTGTGAGACTAGTGATGTGATTAAATGTGCCCACAATCTCGTAGGTCTTTTGGTTATCATTTAATGCTTTATTATTATGCATGCTGACGTACGTGCGTCGTCTGGTCAAGGCAGTCTACCTCGATGACACTCTGACTTCAATGAGTCTTTGGGTTCGTTTACTGCGGTGTTGCACTCATGCTGGTGAGCCGTTCTTTCATTTCCCGGTGAATTGAACTCCATTCAACCCCCAGCGTTCGCAGACGAAAACGTTGCGTATAAGCGCGCAGGCAGCGGACATTGCAGCACAGGTAAATATGTGTGCTTTTTACGGGCGGAGCTATGGGGTCTCGAACGCAATCAAATGCTTTACCGGGTTCCGTGACCGTCTATGACGTCAAGGGTGACACCGATTACGAGGGAGGGATAGATTATGGCTGCACTGTTAAGAGATATTTGTGCCGGATGCTCGTTGGCAAGGTAGTCCACATATACGGACTTTTCCGGATCTTGAAGCGTCGATTGATCGTATTTCCTTTGCCAAGCAGGAGACGATAGCGGTGGTGGATTGCGGTGAGATCAGAGGTATTGATTTTGAACACGCACTAGGCGGACGAGCTCGGAAAGTCGCGCGAAAAAATCGTCTTGCGGTTCGTCCTCCCGACGGAATGGCTCGAGACTTGGGAGGTGGATGAGTACGTGGAAATGGATGTCTGTGAGGCACTCGAGGAGGCGGCTGGGCCCATGGTAGACGGTTGAGTGGGTGTGTTTGGTTTGGAGCAACCTACGTATGTCCGTGTTATTTCTCTTTGTTCCACCAGTGTGCTCATGACGACACACGAACCAGGCGTGATGCGCGTGATAGTTATGGCGGGTCAAATGCTGATACACGTCTACCAACACATTCTCCAGCATCTCGCCAACATTCTGGAATATTTTCGAGAGCACCAAAACTCTCCCTGTCAGCTACCATGCCCCCGTGTCTGTGTTCAGTATCACAACACATTTCTCAATTCATTCTCCTCGGGTTTGTACCGCACCAGCACTCATCGGTCTGAAGTCTGCCCGGACGAGAATCGCGTGAGGCTACATGAAACTGGCTGTGATGGGTAAGAGTACTTTGGTGCCAGCCTCGATGATCTCATATAGCATCAGTAGACACGACTCCTGGCCAGAGGTAAAAGGCGGGCACAGTCTAGCGGTTGTGTGCGAGTATCAATGTCATATGGCACAGGTAGAAGCATCTCTCCCTTCCACTGCTCAGCGCTTATCACCAACTCAGCATACTTTCCGAAAGACACTCGAAATAGAACTGGAGTGGTGAGCAAGTCGACAAGACATTCGATAGATGACATTAACAAGTCATAGCTAGTTAAGGAGGAGATCATGACCTCTAGTCACGCCAGAGAGCAATATCTATCAAAGCTGATAAAACGAGGGCCACCCAAAGCAGAATATTGATGGAGACCCTGACGGTCCTTCCCTCCGAATCGTCACGGTTGATCAAAGGGACGCAAACCTGATCAGAATTGATCATTCCGACGAGGTACATTCGATCGCGTGTCTCACCGGCGGGAAGGAGGTCGTGAGCGGTGGCGATGGAGTAATGGTTCGACGACAGCAGGCGGAAGATAGCGGCGGTCTCACCCGTGGTTTAGATCCGAGTACTTCACCGCAGGCCAAGCAGCACGCCGAGGAAGTGCTTGAGGCGGCTGGCATTCTCGAAAGACAACACGGCCATACTGAGGAGCAGCACCAGACGCGCGTGCTCGCTGGTTATAAAGCCGCCTTAACAGTACGTCGCGAACGCTGGGGTACTGATGATCTTCTGACTGTCTCCCGAGGCTGACTGAGGAACGTGAGCTGATTGTCGAGCCTCATGAGCATCGGCAACAGCGGCGGCGTGAGCGGGGTCGTCTGCAACAGCACGAAGTCAGCCCTCAGCATCCAGATACACTCGGCATCGCACTCACCTCGTCCAACGTCGCGCCCATAGACCCGACCAGCTTCTCAAGCTCCCCGACCCGCCTGTCCATCTCGACGAGCTCTTCACTTCGGCTGGTGCGTCCCCGCTCCCGCTGTCCTTGACCGGCCCGACCCCTACATCCGAGTCGTCTTCGCTATCGCCATCACTATCGCTCTCCTGCTCCTCGCCCCCTCCCCTCACGACAACGCCTACCAATCGTCCCCGTCCCTCCCTCTCCTTTCGTACCTTTTCCAACCGCTTCCGCACATCCACCAAACCCATGATCATCTCTCCCGGATCGACGCCCCCTCCTTCACCTCTGACCACCTTGCCGTTGTTGTCGTTCCCGCTCCCGTTCTGTTTCTGGTTCTCTCCGCCAGAAACCTCAGCACACGCCTTCAACGCTAGGTTCGACGGATCCTCGAGCTCAGCTTCGAGCGCAACATGGAGGTAATGATGCTAACCGAGACGGCAAGTGGGTTGAGGAGTAGTCAAGTTATGTGGTGAGGAATTCGATGTGCTTCGAAAAGGTGAATGTCTGCTCAGGCCCTTTGGAACACGACATCGTCTTCAAGGATTGCAGTCAAATGCTCTCCGGACGGCAATTCATTGCAGCTGCCATGCGGTGCGGGTCTGTCCGAATCTATGGCAGTCTCGATAGCACCTTCCTCGCAATTTTTTAAATCCGAATATACTCGTCGTTCAACCGATACCTCACCTGAATGGGATGTAAACCAACAAGTTGCGTTGTCTCGCTATGGAAATGTGGTCCATTACTCATGGCGAAGACAATCTGTTCTGCATCTCACTAGCATGCAATGACGCATGCATAGCACCAACTCGTCTCTTAGTTGGCTGGGTTTTCACCTCGAACTTTTCGAATAGATTCATAGCCTGTTTTTCCTGTACCCTCTTGGGTATATGTTTCACGTACATTGTTGGTTGAGCATACGACATCGCAAATTATGGACAATCACCGAATGCTATATTCT
The DNA here is from genome assembly GCA_038091395.1 of Leccinum rimulosum. NCBI lineage: Eukaryota > Fungi > Basidiomycota > Agaricomycetes > Boletales > Boletaceae > Leccinum > Leccinum rimulosum. The sequence goes on along the minus strand of JBBPOJ010001513.1, from coordinate 9,035 downwards.
TTTGCCCCGCATTCCATACGAGTAGAACGTATGTGTTTATCGCGTGACCCTCGGTTGATCTAAAAATTGGGCGACTTCGATGGGGAGTCGGGGATTAGCGCTTCTGGGCGCCGCTACGCATCCGAGTCGGTTGCTTGCCAACCACGATGTCAATGGCAACTTAGGCATGCCAAATGGTGTCGGTATCACAGTTCACTCACTCAGTAAGCCCTGTCGATTTTTGTGCGACAATAATGCTCAAGCCTCAATGTATGAGTATCGAGCCAGCGCCGAAATTCCATGTACGCTTGACACCATGGCTGCTCTCGTGTCATTTTGAACTCGACTCGGAGCTCCCTCGTGCCTTGAAACAACGTCGAAATTCGCTCAAACAGCCCCTCCAATGACGCCACGGGTCTCTTCGCCTTCACCAACCATCCTCGCTCCGACCCCCCTCGCCTTTGAGCAAGAGCATCTAATGACTTCAGCATCACCTCCGGCGACCCCCTCAACGCAATCATTGGTGAGTTCTACGACACTGCCATCTTTACACCCATACTGAAGGCTGGTTGGAGATGGCGGACATGGCCGGGACGTGTAGCCAGCACGCTTGCATCCCTTGTGACGCCAGCCTGCACCGCTCGCGCTGCATGCGGCCAAAAGGGTTTACACGGCTGGCGACCTCGTACTCTCGATCAGGATGTTCCTCGCTGTGGTCGACAGGAGTGACGGCGGTGATTGCGACGCGCTGGACGGATTAACCCCACTTGCCAGGATCACCGTACGTACACGGTATGGCGTCAAGCTTATGGGAACTCCTTGTGCATTGCATCGCGCAGGACGCATGGGCTTCCGACGAACTTGCTACAAGACAAACCCACCCTCAACAAGAAATCGTTCATGCTTGTGATGCGTGTTCGCAGTGTAGCCCTAACTTGTTAACTTGGGGCACCGGTATTTGGTGTCTCCTCTCCCTACGAGATCCGTTGGGATGGTCCGTCATGTCCTCGTCTCGTTGCCTTGTCCGATGAGTTACCCATCATAGCCGTCTTCCAGGTTGTCCAGGGCCTCGGGGCATGGACTGATAGCTCCCTTGGGGCGCTGGGAAAGAGCGCTGTATTTCCCTCGTTCAGTGCTAGGTGAGTATTCTCCTATCAGTGATTCTGGAACGAATGTGTAACAAGCAAATACCAGCGCGGACTACTGTTTAGGTTTGTGATTCCCGATGAGTTGGTAAAAGGGCTAATATGGAGTCTCAAGCACTGATTTCCTTCCCTCTAGAATCCGTCGCCAAGGCTATCAGCAATTATTTGACCAGTGAAACAGGCGTTACGGTCATTTTCGAATCAGCTATCGTACCCAAGTGGAAGGACTCTCGCCTCTCATTCAAGAATGTATACATATCTCGCAGACCACATGCCACTGATTCTGCCCGAAAGAACAAAAGCTCTCTTGGACATAGGGCAGCTGTTGCATACGACGTGGCCAACCATCCGGCATACAACTATTCCGCGGAAGAAGACGAGGAAGTCACGCAAAGTCATGCAGATGACGACGTTAATTATTCCATGTTTGATCTGACCATCGACTCTATCGACGTCACTCTTTCTTTGAAGCGCTGGTTAGATGGAAAGGGTCTCGTCGAAGATGCTGTCGTCAAGGGTGTGCGCGGTGTATTGGGTGAGTCACAGCTACCCAAGATTGTTTGCCGGGACTCAATGCTAATGCTCTCTATCTTTTAGATCGACGTTCTGTTTTCTGGGATCCCGACAACCCCTTGGATCCTGCCTCCTTCCGCAGCGTCGCTGGTCCTAGTGATTTCGAATTGGATTCGCTCCAACTGGAAGACGTTCTTATTACGGTGTACCAGCCAGGCAACTTTCGCCCTTATACTGCTTCCATCTTCCGAGCCGATATACGGACTCTGCGCAAGCAATGGTTATTTTATGACTTCTTGTGTGCGGAGAATGTCGTAGGACAGTTTGACAATTGCCTATTCAGTCTGCATAAACCTCAGAGTATCGGGAGAACCACTGAACAGGATGTCCAGGACGGAAAGTGGTCGCGAATGGTAAGCATGAGGAATGATGACGTTAACAAATGATGCTGAAGATTTCTCTTAGACCAGGATTCGTATCGATGGAGTAAATATTGATCACATGCAAAACTCGACCACTGATCCTACTGGACCTCTCTCTTGGATTACATCAGGCAAGGTCGACGCAGTCCTCGACATCAAATTCCCTCGCGATCCCGAGGACGAGTACCCGTTTAACGCTCTCTTGGGGGAACTGGCGGACGCCATATCAACGGCAGCATCGGCGTCACTCAATATAGATCGTATACCTGGCCAGAGAGAGCTTGCAAAGCCGCCACTAGTCGCTCCATCTAGTGATGTGATAGAAGACGAACCCGACAAGCCACGGGTAGTCATCGATATAGACTTGCGCTTCAGAGACCTGAAAGCTGCCATTCCTCTCTTTACTCAAAACCTATCACACGTCAATAATGCTCTAATAAGGCCCATCGTGGCATTCATGAAGTGCGCGAGCGATGCCAATATCCGCACGAGATTCAAATCTGACCACTCTACAGCGCACACCATACCCTTGTGCCCATCCATTGCAGAGTAGTCAAGGATGTGGATGATTTTGACGGGGCATGGACTGTGAGTGATCGGTTGTCGGCATCAACCTGTCATGTTGCTGATGATATTCTATACAGATGTGGGAAAGTAGGTCACACTCAAATTTTGTGCTATGTTCCACCAACTCACCACGTAATCTTCTTAGCTGGATTGATGGACGAAATATCACAAAAGGTGGGGTTATGTTCAGATAAAACTCATCAGCAAAGGATTGATCCACTTTGTAACAGGTTTATGATGCTCTTGCACACCATGTTTCACAGGTCAACATGAATCGACGAGTCAAGGTGGTCGGGGTGTGGAGCCTGCAAATGACTGCCAGTGCGATACTGTCTGCACTGAGAAATATTGTCGATCCCATGGCCTCCCGGCTTAGAGAGGTCTACTACGTAGACGGCATCCCGTACGATGCTCTCCTTTTCGGTCCATAGCAGTTTAATTTTTACCGCTGCGTCTCGCCACCATGCCAATAGGTGAAGGCGATAAAATTATTGCATCCATAGAACGATCTTGTCATGATCGGACGTTTGATTGGGGACGGTATGGTAGAAATTTTTGTAAATGTATCTTCTCCACAACTCCAATCCAGCATGCCGGTCTCAACTGACGGGACCTTGTCACGCGGCCGTCGAACTCCAATGATATCATTCTAGATTTCTAGTGATGAATTTCCGCTTTTAGGACATGCCAGTTAGTCTGGTGACCGGTATCGACGGTTTGCCACCCCGTGGCCACAAACCTCATAGAGGTCTAGTCACCAGACTACATGCCGGTGATAAAAAAAGGACAGTTGCTGGGTAGATCGGTGCTACAAGACGGCCCATCGGAACGTTTCCTCACCCTCACAAGACCCCTCAAGTCACCTCGTGCCAGTGATGGAGGCTGACAGTGACACTTTCCGAGGAAACCCCCAAAATGCCGGAAGTCGATAACATGAGCGTGGTCGGGTGATTCGATGTTCCTCCCCCAAAGCTGTAGGAGTAACACTCTAGCCGCCCTCGATCTTGCTCTCGACAAGCCGCCAGCTTCTGCACCTTTCCCCTTACGACTAAGAATCCGCTGACGAGGCCTACAACGAGCACCGTGAGGAGCCTGGGCCAACGGGTTGCCTTCTGTCTGCCGGGTCATTGCATCCGGCCCGGATCGGCGGTATGACGGAGATATGATTCCGCGGCCCGCGGGGCGTCCCCAGTCCAACTTTCTGGGTCGCCGGCGTTCCGACGCCTTCTTGCGCTATGCGTTTCCTCGACCATATTGCCCCTGGTCCAGTTCCCGCTGGTGAAATGATCTCCATGGGTTGCCCCGGGCGGATCCGGCGAAAGGTGCTAGCAGTGAGATCTTGAGACGCCGGAGACGGGCGGTTGCACCGGCTGTCAATTACACAGTGGGGGTTGATATGGTAGCGCAGACGAAACACTGTACTTCTCCACATACATACATACATATCCATATCCCCAGACGTGACGTACGGTCTGAGCTCATGTGCCAATGGTAAATGTCATCAAGTATGCAATGGAGCAGCCTGTGCGTGATCCGAAGCGCCGGACTTCTTTCAGTCACTGTTTCAAATTCCATCATGCCATCCGGCTCCGAGCGACGGAACATCGATATAAATGCCTCCACGACGTTCTGTTCTCACCGTGCTACCGCGAGTTCGTCATCTCTTAGCCCTCTCCTGAATTCGAACGACTGGGAAGACACTGGTTCTCCCGAATTTGAAGCGACTCGGAACATGACGGATACCAAACACAGCGAAGATAGGCTGGGCTCACGCGAGGAGCTTTCCGAGCTCAACCTCGCCGAATCAGAAGGTCGCGTGGGGTTTATGGGACTGTTTGAGAACTTGCATATGTAAGGCCTCGTCATTTCCCTCAGACGAGTCTGGGTTCTTGACCTGCGTATTACCGTTTCTGGCAGATTAGGCATAACGTGCTTTGCAACGTTGGGTGGTTTCGTCAGTGTTTTTTCTTCTTCTCTTACTTGTGTACCGAGGAGGTTGACGATCGTTCGTTTTGGTGTATCAGCTCTTTGGTTATGATCAGGTGCGATCTATCAGCAATGCGTCCGGTTGGCGTTGAACTGATCGTGTGCCTCGATTGAATTTGCAGGGCGTCGTCAGCAATGTGCTCGCCATCGAGTCGTTTGGTGCTGCGTTTCCAGGCATATACATGAGTTCAAGCCTCAAGGTGAGTGGAGTGCTGCGCGTCCATTCCATCGGTTGCATATGTTGATTCTTGTCTTCAAGGGATGGTTCGTCTCGACGCTGTTGCTGAGTTCGTCGTTTTCGGAAGCTTGTCTGCATAGTGTGGAATCTGACTGCCTCGATCAGCTGCCTGGTTCGGTTCCCTCGTCAATGGCCCTATTTGCGACAAGGTTTGATTCCGTATCGCATTCCTGTGCGGATGAAAGTTTAAAATCGTTTGTAGATTGGGCGGAAACGAAACGTCATGTTCAATGTGGTATTATTTCTTCTCGGAAGTGCGCTCCAGACGGGTGCAACCTCTCAAAGTAACCATGATTCATCTTAATCTCCTTCGTCCCCATTCACTTTCTTTCTTTCTTTCAGACTACCTCTTTGGTGGTCGTGCAGTCGCCGGCCTGTCAGTTGGCGCACTGACGCATGTCATCCCCATGTACCTGGCTGAAATTTCCAGCGCCAATGTCCGAGGATCGTTGGTTTCTTTGCAGCAACTCGCTATTACGGTCGGCGTAAGTCTGAGAATTATTTCCTCGCATCCCTTGGGAGATCTGAGCCCTTATTTTATAGATCCTCGTGAGCTGTATGTTTTCCAAACGGAAGCGCGAAGTGGCAGGTTGAGACTCTGATGTGCGATCCTTTCAGATTGGCTTGCGTATGGGACATCGCATATTGGCGGGACCCGATGTGCACCAGGGGTTGCATACACGGGCCCGCTTTTGAACGGAAGTCCTACATTCAATCCGTACACAGACATCCCAGCAGGCGGCTGCACCGGTCAAACGCAGGCGTCATGGAGGGTTCCCATTGGTTTTCAGATGTTCCCTGCCCTGGTTAGTGTTGAGTTTGTCCGGGGGTTGTCATTGTCGTTGACCCCATTCTCAAAAGTGCCTTGGCATTGGCATGGCATTCATGCCCTATTCGCCGCGTTGGCTGATGGAACAAGGGCGCGAAGATGAAGCACTCTCGACCTTATCCAAGTTGCGACGCAGACCATCAGATCATGTCCTGGTGCGCTACGAATTCCTGGAAATCAAAGCCGAGATTCGTTACTCTCGAGAGGCGATCGAACTTGCCCACCCGAATGCAGGCCCATTTAGACGGTTCATGAACAATTACATTGCGTTGGTAGCAACGTGGCCAAAGTTCAAGCGGTTGGCAATGGGATGCTTGACGATGTTCTATCAACAGTTTATGGTGCGTTTTTGTTTACAAACGAGGAGCCCGGTTATGCTGATTGATGTGATCAATCTAGGGTTGTAATGTATGTGGATCAGTTTGTCCGTACGACATGTCTTGTCTAACGGAGTTCTAGGCTATCATCTATTATGCTCCGACGAGTATGTCATGTCATAACATTATTCATTCTTCCGGCTCACTTCAACTCCACAGTTTTTGGTCAGCTGGGCTTGAACCCGAATACAACTTCTTTGCTGGCTACTGGAGTGTACGGAATAGTGAACGTGAGTCGTCTCTCCAGCTAGGTTTACACCCCTTTGTTACAGCCATGTTCCTAGATGTTGTCCACTCTCCCAGCTGTTATCCTGTTGGACAGCGTCGGTCGACGTCCTTTGCTTATGTGGGGCGCTATCGGATGTTGCGTTTCGCTCATCATTGTCGGGTCGTTGATTGCCGCATTTGGTGATGACTGGCCATCACATGTTACTGCAGGGCATGCAGCCATAGGTACGTCGCGTCTCGACGATACATTGAAACTCAATACAAATGTTTTCGCGATCCAGCGTTCGTATTCATCTACGACGTAAATTTCTCGTATTCGTGGGCTCCGATTGGTTGGGGTATGTAATGGTTTTTATTGTGACGCCTGACGGGGCTGATCATACTTTTTATTAATCTCGGCGGGGAAAACAGTTATTCCAAGTGAAATATTCCCCTTGCATCTGAGGTCGACCGGTATCTCGATTACTACCTCCACCACGTGGATGTCCAACTTGTATGTTCTCTCGACCCACGACTCACAATTTACTGTCTGACTGACATTCTGAACAGTATCATCGGCTTGGTCTCCCCCACGATGCTGACCCAAATTCCCAATGGAGGAACTTACTTTTTCTTTGCAGCATTCTCTATCTTGGCTTTCCTGACAACGTGTAAGTCGGACTTGCGTCGTGTATACTGGGGAATTTTAGAGCAGCTCACAAACCATTCTCCACGCTGCAGTGCTGTTCTATCCAGAAACCAAAGGAAGGGTGAGTGTCGACAGACGTTTCCGGTTGTTGACGTCGCTGACGTGAGCCGGGTGTGAAGACGTTGGAAGAGATGGACGCGGCGTTTGGCGACAACGCGTCGGAGAAGGAACGTGAACATATGGAAAAGATCTGTCGCGAGCTCGGATTGCCCGCCAAGGCGTTGATGTCGGCGTAAGAACGTGGAAGAGTGGTCTAGTATGACCAATGACGGCGCCCGAACCCGATGGGTTCGGAGGCCATGCACCTTGGAGCCTGAAGTGATTGAAAACGAGGACTTGTAGTATATCGGAATACCTGCTGATACCTTGTATGTATTAATGTTGCCCGCGGATCAAAAGATCAAACCTCAGAGTGACAACCGATCGCGTTCTGCCCTCTCTCAGTGGTAAGGCTTAGTTAGTCTCGTCCCCAGATGCTGGAGACAGCTGTCAACTTGAAGCTGGGTTTCACAGTGCTTTAACTCGAGTCCCATTGGGGGGTTACACACTTGGACATAGATAAGCGGCTACCCCGCAGGATTCCGTATCACATAGGGTTCTGTACCAAATCTCCCTCCGTGTGGTGCCACTCACTTGCCAGATCCGTGCTCGTCAAGTCACTGCCACTCGGACGACAAGCGACTCGCAGCACCCTCCTCTTTCGCCGCAACACTATCTTTCGGTACCAGGATGCTTCAGTTATTGATCTTGTTTCAGATCTGTGCAGCAGTAGAACCGTCACCCCGCTCTCTCTTAATTACATCATACTAGACTCCCTCTAGCTACCACACGGAAGCGACAACGGTACAATGTAGCATCAACACATGCCACCACAATGTGATGACGCACGAGTCGGAACGACGACGATGACGACGAGGAGACAACGTCGTCACCTGACAAGGAAAGTGCTCAAGTGATCAACGGCGCCAAACGGAAAAGCAGATACTGTACCACATTGCAAGATCTGGGAAACGAGAGATCTTGCTCGCTCGGATGGGCCGCTCTCTCCCTCTCCCTTGCCCACACGGAAGCGACAAGGATGAGGACAAGGACGGTGAGACAACGAGACGAGGACAACCTAGGGAATCGCACGGGTGGGTATATGAGCGCTGACCCGTAGCGGGTTCACTCGCGGGTCCAGCGTGACGCGACGACGATGACTCACGCACCCTCACCGTGACCGGCCTCACCCGCGACGTCAACAACAACGACAGCACGCACACTCCCTCATGCACAACGCCGACGACATGCACACACCGCACACACGCTCCCCGCGCAACGTCGACGACAACGACATGGGCTCCCTCACGCGTGCGTACGCTCACCCGACGATGGCTCGACGACGACACGACGATGCAACGCATGGTGGGGTCGACGTGAGGTCGAGGACGAGGAAGACGGACGGTGACGACGACGTGCGTTCCCGCTTTTCTCACTCTCTCCCACTCCCTCACTCACTTCCTCAAGGCTCACCGCTATTTCCCGCAGCGCCACCCCACATCGCGAGGACGCGAGGACAGCACATGCCCACCCCGCGACGCGACGACACAATGACGCGGCGTGCTGATAGCCACCGCGCCATGACGACGACTCGACGACTCGGACAACGACGCGACATCGACGACACCACGTGCTGGCAGCACCACGCCACGAGGTCGTGACGACACAGCCATGCACTCAGGCTGGCACACACGTCACGGGCGTCGGGTATGCGGGTCTGCGCGGCAGATGGCTGACCCGTACCTGTACCTGTGCGGAACCCTAGGCCCGGGTCAATTAGGTCAACCAGGTCAACGAGATAACGATGACGAAGACAAGGATGAAACAACTGATAACTGACGAAGACAATGAGACGACGAGGTCTCGGTCGTCGTCGTCGTTATCCACCATCTTCATCCCCAACTCCCTGTCCCTGTCTCTGTTCTCCCCCTCTCGCCCCCCAGCGTGCGGAAGCGACCACATAATGTGCACGATCGTGCGTGTTGTGCAGTCGCTCCTGCACGCTGCACATTATGTGGTCGCTT
>JBBPOJ010001512.1:0-13146 GCA_038091395.1 Leccinum rimulosum | reverse complement strand
AAAAATTACTGTGCGTAATGAGAAACCGATCGTTTTCCTGAATCTGTGCTTACCGTGAACGCAGTTGAGCCCCCAGATGGTGTACGCTCTGGCAAATCGTCGATCTGAAAGCTTTCCCCATGGCATCGTCCACTTTCTTTGCTTCCATTGTCCAACTCTCGGGTCCGTTCGCAAAGAGCATCGACCTGTCCGGTCAAGCGTGCCTCTCACCAACTGCGTTGATCGATATGGCAGGTGGCCTTTGCGTGCGTTCAGCATCAATCGCAAACTACACGCAGCTGACCACGATCGCGCTGCAAGGCTGTGCCTCGCTCACAACTCAAAAGCTTCGTAGTCTTCTTGTTCGCTCGCCGTTCCCGTGCAGTTTGAATGTCAAGGGGCTGAAAGCCATCACCAACGCGACACTGGACGTGCTTGCTCTACGCTCACATCTCACATCACTGAATATGAGCAGGTGCACCAACGTTGATGGCTTTGGCGTTTGCGCGTTTGCGAAGGCGGTCATGGCACGAGGCGCCCGCCTTGGGCTCAAGGAGCTTAGGTTATCTGGAGTCGACATGGCCAATGACGACGCGCTGGCGGCGTTGGGCAAGGCTGCGCCTCATCTCGAGGTCCTCGATCTGAGCTATTGTCGTGGTCTGCACAACACTGCTTTGGAGGCATTCGTGGCTTGCTCAGTGGACGAGAAAGGCGTCGAAGACTGTCTTGTTGACTTCTCGGGAGGCAGGGAGGGACCCGAGGGATTCGCGTCGATATAGGCGACGCGTGACGTCCCTCCGACATCTCTCGCTCTCCAGTTGCATCATGCTCACGGACACGGCATGCTCAAACCTCGCCTATTTCAAACCTCGCCTATTTGGTTTCTCGCCTCGAATTCCTCGAGCTCGCGGGAATAGGGTCTAGGCTCATGGACGATGGCCGTGTGCGCCTCTTCCGCACCATGCCACTTATCCGGAAACTCGATCTGGAGGACGCTTGCAACATTACGGATGCAGTTCTCGAAGCGCTCACTCCGGTGGATGCCGAAGGTTCGACATTCAAGACGGCGGAGAAGTCGCTCCGGCCCGGTCAGGCCCTAGAACATCTGACGGTGTCAAGTGCGACCAATCTGACTAACTATGCGTTCAAAGCGCTCATTCGCGGCTGCCCGAGGCTGCGCGTTCTGCAGGCGGACAACACGACCAAAACAACATGCGCTCCCGCAAGGGGTGGCGTTCATGGGAGGCAAGGAAGCTTGGGTATTTGGACGGAAGGGACGAGGAGGATCTCAAAGTCGGGCAAGACGAGTGTGACGAGAAGAGGGTAGTGATCAAGTCGTTTTACAGCTGGCAGATCGTCGATGATGTCAGGGAGTGGAGGAGGGCGAGCAAGAAACAGAATAGCATGGATGAACAGCTGCTTACAGTTGTATTGGTTGCCTCGTATATATTTGATGTGTCTTCGCATATATTTGCTATTTGCGAAATTGCGATCAGTATCGAAAGTGTGACTCAATGTCTGGTGATGTAGACGACTGGTTTTTTGAACAGTATGACGACCCTAGGCTTCGCGAGCGGCGTCCAGAGTTGCATTCGCGTATGTGGGGGAAGCTGTTATCGTAATTATCTCTCTCCCGTCGGGGAGACGGTTTCGAACCCACGAGGGGGGCCAGTATGCTCCGAAGTACCATCATGGCATGAGTTTAACCGTACCGGTGGTACAACACAAGGTCACCGCTATAAGGCAGTGTGGAAATTTCTAGGGAACACATGGTATACAAATGGTTTGGTGACTGGAAATGTACAAACAAGACTAACACGGCTATAGGTTTAGGTGAAGCGACCACCTTGCAGCATGGAGGGGCCGTCCTCATCGTCACCAAACTCCAGGTCCCTGCGATAGCGTTTCTTGGCAGACTTGTGCGCTAATACGTGGATGGTCAGAGAGGGGAAGAAAAGGCGGCATAGAATGAGCAATATGAAACTCACTTTTTGGACTACCATCTACAGGGAGTCTCTTTGTGCCATGGGAAGTGGTAGGGTGTTTGATAGGAGGAACTGATGCGGAGGGATTATCTGAGGAGGAACGGTTGCGAGTGAAGTGGCCTAGAGGTGTGAATGGAGAATGGGGTAGAATATTGAGTGAATACGGGTAGCAGAGTTGGAACACGAACCGTGCAATCTTTCGACGTTTTTGACCGAAATGGCACCTGGGTCATGGGGCGGCATGTCGCCAATGATGAGAGCAGCTATGAAAGTGGACTTGGGCGTCAAGATGCATGGTCATGGGGTAAAAAGAGACGCATGGTGCTAGCAGTTGTGGTCATGGTTAGCACTTACCTTGAGTAGCGGCGGGTTGTGTGGAAATGGGAGTACCGTCAGGGTCCATCGATGTGTAGCCTGTACCAGCGCCTCGCTTGGGCAATAGTGGAGCAACATCCCTTGGCATACCGTCCTCAGCACCAGAGAGTGCCTGAACGGGATCCCGAGCGTCTTCACGTCCAGATTTGTCTGGGCTATCAGCTGCGTTGCTATCCCCCTTATCCTTGTCTTCAAAACCCTCTGAATCTTGGACCTCATTTTGCAGCCCCTGCTCTCTAACCTCACCTCGACCCAGAAGAAGAAATTTTGTGCCAAAGCTGCCCTTTCTCTTCTTCTCAACGCAGGGGTGAGTCTTGGAGCCTTGGTAAGAAACGATCAGTCGCTCTGAAACAGGCAAGCGGTCATAATCCTGGTATGGCCCTGCCTCAGGGTGACGAATCCTAAACGCGTTGAGCTGAAGTGCCTGTATACGGTGTTTGGCCATGCTCTATTGGATAAATGGTATGTGCCATACCTGCAGGAGTCCCAGAAATGCTACCATGACGTCTTCGTTAAGAAACCCTTGCCCTGCCCCGTTTTCTTCATCCTCTTCGTTTTCTTCGACCTCCTCCGTGGAGCAGGCAATCTTCAGAGATGAGATCACGCCAGCAACCCTTTGAAGCTGTTTCGTATGATCAGCCTTCATCTGCGCTGGGAGTATGGCACCTAGCAACTGTTCGACGTTGTATACATTTTCCAACGCCTTTATGTTTGAATCAAGACCATCTGCCCACAAATTAGCATTCGGACCAAGGCGTGTCTTGATAAAGGGGGAGATGGCGTTCTGCAGTTTGAGACGAATGTAGGAAGCTGCGCTGTTGGAATCCAAGAGAAGGGGGAGACGATAGTATCTGTTAGCTTCGTGAGCAAAGATGGCCAGCCTGGCGATATTGCGCATGTTGCGAGCTTTGGAGCGACCTTTCATACCCCACTCATAAGTGTGATAGGGGAGAAGTTCCTGTCCTCGAAAAAGACCAGGAGGAATTTCGTTGTGAAAACCTGATGCACGGCTCCAGGATTCACCGAACTGGCGAACGTTGACTGCATCGACCTTCTTCCCCTTAGCCATGCACATACTGGCCTCCTTGTACTCCTTCTGAAGGTCTCTAGTTCGCTTCTCCTTGGCAAGTTTTTGCTCATCCTGACATGGCGGTATTGCAATGGAACATCCCTGCCCCTCTTCTCCTCTGATGCCATCGGCGGCTTTTGGACTGACCTGTGGGTCTCCGCCACCATCTTTGCCCCCATCAGCTTCTTTTTCCTTATCATTTGCCTTCAAAGGACCTTTCCCTTTCTTACTTCCGTCTTCATCACCATCCCTCTCCACCTCAACTCCAAACATATCAGCCAGCTCTTTCTGCGTTGCTGGAAGGGTGGGGATGTCGACAGCAGAGAGTTCAGTCTCAAGGTGAATAAAAGCGGCGTATTCAATAAAGACGAGTTGAATAACCTGATGCACACCGATTGAGCGCTCCCTTTGAAAATTAGGTTATGACTGTGACGGTGTGCTTACGCGGGACATGGCTCTAGGACGATCATCGGGGTCTATCGCAGGATGAGCTAGTATGGCACGGATCATATCAGCAGACACAGATGCTGGCGTCCACTCCTTGTTGTGCAAAGGTGTATATTGAACGAATGGGCTGAACCAGGCTGATGTCTAAGATCTAGTTAGCATAGAATCTCAACGAGTATATGATAAGAATGTTCAAAGAATAAATGCATGGAAGAGTTTTTGAATGAAACATATAAATAAGACACAGACCTCGAGCAATGCGCGCTGGATATCCTTCAAGTTCCTTTTCAAAACGCAATAAAACCCAGGAGACATGAGTGGAAAATGAATGAAGTCATCTTCATCGTCTGCAAACTGCGGGTTGAGTAGCAACCGAGCCTTTGTGGAAGCCATCTCCATGGCCTTGCGTGTATTGGAATCCACCCCATCTAGATCTTTGTCTCGTTCCAGTTCAATGAGTGCTGTCTTGAATGATTCGGCCACTTCATGGCGATACTCTGAAAGTGCTTGCATATACGAGTCATCTTCCTTGTCTCCAAGATGACGAGAGACCATTCCTTCCATCGGAAAGTGTTTTTGAAAGACACCCTCAAGCATACCTCGGTGTTTTACCGTAAGAGCATCCCCAGCCAGAACGGCGTTACGAAGCTTCCCCTTGATTGTCTTCAAATCAGCACGAGCATCTCTGGCTGTTTCTTCATCTCTCAGCCTTGCCAGAAGTTGATTCAGCTCTTCTTCGGTAAATGAATATGTTGTGAAACATTCACGAAGCCTGCTTTCTAATTTCTTCACCATATATGCTAGAATCTGTAGTGTGGATGTTAGTAGGCTCTAGTTAGCAAAAGGTTCTTGGTAAGGCTGGATGACTTACCCCACCATACGGCGACATCATGTCCTTGTAGAAGGTGTTGAACTTGAACAACGCATGCTCGGTGTACTGTCCTCTGGCTGTGGAAAATTTGCTCAGGACCTCTGTGATGTAGTCTAGGGAAATCATCTCATATTGCTTTGCCTCAACTCCTGACAAATCAGTCTTGCTGGTGCGCACGCTAGAGTCATTCTTGGCCACCATCTCGGCAAATCGCACAAGCAACCCTTCCTCTGCCCCTTCATGGTAGTTGTGCTTCGTTTCATTCTTAGACAACCAAAGAGCAAGTCGGTCGTCAACAAGATCTGTGATGGTTGATCAGTTAGCATGCACCACGCTACGCATTCTGCATCATTTTGATAATGCGTATTGCTGCAATACTCAAATTACTTTGACCCCCTTCAAGTTACAACGCATTTATAGCACCATGCAGAATGCGTGCGAACATAAGATGAACTAACTACTCACCCTCGTCATACACGCTGACACCCCACTGTCCCTCCAGAGAGACCAACGCCTTTAGGTTGTCTCGCTGTGGTTTCAGGCGGTGGTTGTAGTACTTTCTGTCCTCTTCATCAAGCTCATCCACCTGTTGCTCCATTGAGACTGCCTCGGCATTGACGCTCCTGTACTCCTCCCTCTTCAGGGCAATCCATTTCTTTAGAGCATCAAGGCGATGCTGGCCACTAGCACCGTAGATTTTTGCAGTTGTGGGAATGTTTGGGGAGAACTGCAGGATCGGTAGATCTTCTTGCTGGTCTGGGTCTTGCGTCAAGGTGTCTTCTTTAAGGTAGGAACGCCTAGTGATGAGGGGTATGAAATACTCCGGGGAGAACCGGCTGCAGCCTTCTCTCTTGAAAGATTCAGCAAGGAGCTTGCTTTGCTGCTTGACCAAGATTCGTGGGTTCCATTGTCCGAACTTAATCTTTAGCTTGATTATGTCGACGCGGGCGTATCCTACCAACGCGAGCTTTGCCGCTGTCTTCATGCTGTTCTCTTCTTGGGCAGTCTCATCCAGACCCGTTTTCACCTGAGATGGACCTTTATTCAGTGCAAGCCCTTCCCCTTCGATCGCCTGCAACCGGCGATCGTCAGTCTCCTCCTACTACACGCTGCTGCCCTGCGGTTGCTGCTACAACACACCTGATGACCTGCCCTGCCCTTTCCCTTCCCCCCCTCCTTCCCCTTACCCGTTGCCGCTGCTTGCTTCTTTGGTGGCATTGCTGCAATACTTTGGGTGTAGCACTGAAAAAAAAAAAACTTTGGTCAGCAATGTGTTTTATTTATTTTCTGCAGCTAACTATATCACCTGAAAGCTACATTTTGGAAATTCTTGCCCGAGTGCGGCAAACAAATTGAGGTTCAGAATTTTCAGAATTTTCAAAAAGCTCGTCGTTATGTAGTGGTGTCCCAACGCGACTCAATGAGAACCTGCTTGTCAATAGAGACGTAGTATCTAGTCTGACTTCCATATCACAGTAAAGTCATGATAGAATATTTTGGCAACCTAATCCTGCGTGACTCAATGATGCGTGACTCAACATGCCCATTGAATGCGAACCTGCTTGGAAATAGCGACGCAGTGTTTAGTCTGACTTCCATATTGCAGTCAAGTCGTGATATAATATTTTGGTAGCCTAACCCTGCGTGACTCATGCGTGACTCAACATACCTCTGATTCGATATGACTCCGAGTCAATGCGAACCTGCTTGGAAATCGTGAGGCACGTTTGTTCTGACTTCTATAAAAATCATGATAGAATATTCTGGTAGCCTAATCCTGCGTGTCTCGAAAATACAAGATAATATTTTCTTTACATCAATTTCAACTCCACTGCTAATCCTGGTATCCGGTATCGTCCATTCTCCAGTTTTGTGACGGTCTCTCATAATGATTGTGATAATTTTTTTTTTCTTTACATCACTTTCTGGCTACTCCTGGTAGTATCCGGTATCGTCCATCATTCTCCAGTTTTATGTAATGACATAATGACATAATGATTCCGAGAATAATGGTTAAAATATTATCTTCTTTACATCACTTCAAGTTTCCAGCTACTCCTGGTATCCGGTATCGTTCATCATTCTCCATACATACAACTCCACTGCTACCCCTGGTATCCGGTATCGACCATTCTTCAGTTTTATGTAACGTAGTATGTGACGGTCTCTCCTAAGGATTCAAACAGCAGATCGATGAGTACTACGGTCCAATAAAAGTGGCCAATGCCGAGGCTGACACGAGCGCACATATACGCAAGGATGCGAGTAGCATAAACGACTAGCAAAAGCAGGGAAACTGAAGGATGGAACGGGGAAGGATGAACGGTGCAAGACGGAATGATTCAAACATTTTTATTCGAGTTAGGTGTGGAATCCATACCGGATTGATCAGTAACTAAATTATTAGGGCTGTGCACTCAGGTGACGCCGTGATTATCAGTCAAAAATTTCACGTCAGCACAATGGTTCACGACCCCATCCTCGAACGTGTTCCCGTCGTAAAACACAAACAAGGTCAACCGCCCACGCGAACTCGCTGCGCCGAGGTACAGCTCTGCTGGACGCGCATGGATACATGTTCCGGAATACTCGACCGCTATCGTCGGGCGCTAGTTCGACCGATGATCCATCATTTGATTTCAAGTTGTTCCTATCCCTGGATATTTTTACTGTTGCCGCTTTTCATTATTAAGGTCTGTAGGCAGTGGTCGTTTCACCGCCAGTCTTTTCCACTCCTCTGGAATGCGATTCATTACGATATCCATTTTTGCAGTCGCCGGCAGACTGGTTGCTCTAGCCACTGCAAAAAATATGCCAAACTGGGAACGCGGATGGCATGGCCATACCCCTCACAAGATACTCTTCCTCCTCCAACAGCATCGATATCCGAGACGCAATAAGCGCTCATGGTATATCGGTTGAGGAGTACGTGGAATGAACCGTTACATTTCGACTGCTCAGACTTTTTTTAAGAAGATCCTTAGCTGCTTAGACAATTACGAAATGAACACGGGGACCATGCATCCTTTTGCTATGAAAAGGAGTGAGTCCAAACGGCGCTAGCGTCCCGCTGACAACTTATTCAAATATGATGTGGAGTGCCAATATCTCGATTGGCACTCCTCCCAAGAACTTGAAGGGTAAATTCTCCTTGTATATTTGTGATATATCTTCACCCTGATCTACGTCACAGTCCACATCGATACTGGTTTGGCGTAGGTACTTTCTTTTTGTTCATACAGCTGTATTTGTCCACGTCACTGGAAACATAGCGATATGTGGGTGCTGCAGACTGGCTGTAGTGGGATTTCTGCAGATCGCGACCTCCAGATTATCCCAATCATTTAAGAAAAGAAGCCATTTGAGCTCTAATATGATTTAGGTGGAGCCGTCGTCAAAGGTAATCAATATACTGATAGTGTAACCATATGTGGATTCACCGTATGTTCATTTCATTTATGAGCATGACCATTAAATTCTGATGCCAAGCTAGGCAGACCGTCAGAACTTGGGTTCTGTAACATCGTACATCTCTCAGTTACCGGAAAGAGGAAATGCAGACGGTTTATTGGGATTGGCTTTCTCTTCCCTCTCGAAATTTCGTGCTTCTCCGCTGCTTGCATCGCTTGTCAGGAAAGGGAAGCTAATTAGTCCGACATTCTCATTTTTTGAACTCACTTCTTCTGGGGCTGAGATGTACATCGGTGGAGAAAACAGTAGTATGCTGTACAATGGTGACATTGCATATACACACGTAACATCTGCTGTAAATTAAAATGGTAGATGGGAGCAGATGTTGCTGACATTGACATTCATGTAGGAATTCTGGCTTGTATCCGTCATGGACGATGATGTTCGTATTAATGGTAAGAAAGTACTCTAATATGTACCTGCTGTTTTCGACACTGGCGCAAACCACATCTTCAGAAATTGGAACCGGTGACCAGGTTTCAGAATTGTACGGATACCTTGGCGGTACCCTAGCTGAATATAATGGCTATGGTTTCTATCACCGTGAGTTCTGCTTGCGTTCGGTACCCAAGGTTGTTCTTATCGACAGCCTGCAGTACCATGCGATTCTTTCCCAACAGAGAGCTTTACCTTTGGTGGCACGGCATTTGCAACCTCTCCCGAAACTTTCAAACTTGAACCAGTCGAGGAAGGTTCTCCAGATTGCTTCAGTGTTGTTGTCGCCCGGCGCTCGCCTGTCGGTGAGATTTCGCGGCTTATCATTTCCTGAACCCCATTTGCAGCGTTATATGGACTCGTTCTGACTATATGGCCTAGCATTTTGGAACATTGGAATCCCTTTTCTGCAGGGTGTATACAGTGTGTTTGATTACAATGCTTTCCAGGTCGGATTTGCGAAACTCGCTCGAATCATCGCGGATGTTCCCTGTACGCTGCATGCTTATCAAATTGATGTATCTAATTATCAGGAGACTTCATGGTAAAAAACATTGGATCCCTGGCTGGGGTTGACCGCCGCTCTTCGAGAGTCGTTTGACTACCAACTGTCATATATAGTGGGCTGTAGTGCGACTTACTGAGAGGTTGGCGGCACGGATGAGCCGAGCCGTCGAGCTCAGAATTCAATGCTCGGGTGGGAGTCCATGGCACGGACAACGCCATTGTTGTTGCGAGCGCCCCTCGGGATCGGCCCTCCATAAAGCCTTTATCATCCAACTGACCGCTCGTGTCTCTGTTTACATCCCCCCATTCACCATTTCCCACTCTGGTCCTCAAATAGCCGGAGCTGACCTGAATAAAAGTTTATTTGCCTCGCGAGGTCCGTGAGAATGATGTCACGCACGATCTTTTTGTTGATCATCGATCATCACCCAAATCGCAAGATCCACACCTGCGTGTCGAGTTTCTCTTACTCTGTACGCCAGGGATTCCTTTCGCGCAGCAGAACCATAGCAGCAGATATTCCCATCCACACGAAAACCGAGGATGAGGACATTTTCCAGGTTACGTATGGATTGAGACGGGAAAGGGCCAGGGGGGCGAATGGATTGGGCTCTGCGGTAAGCGTCGCTCCATACGTCCCCTAGAGTGGCAAAGAGCATTCAGATGTCGAGAAACCTGAAGAAAAAAAAGATTCTGTATAGGCACGCAGAACAAGTAGTTGGAGCCCTACGTACGCTGCGTATTTTTATGATATCTGGGGTATTAAGGTAGCTAAATATACCATGCAAGATTTCCAGCCGGAGCTGGTCGGGCGTGATCTTTGCGGAATCTGACATGCTGGTGCAACATACAGTGATGCTCACCGACGAAGGGCGCTGTAAATTCTTAGTACCCAGTCAAAGGAATCGGTTAACCTGACTGGCTAGCGAGCAGAACGAATTGACGGTCCGATGTTTACCAATGTCGACCTGGTAAAACTTTGGTCTCGCTCACACTGCAACACAGACCGCGACGATGGGCTTGTTGCTGATCGAATGCCGGCATCTGTGCATGCTGAGGGACCCACCGGCGCGGCTAGCTGCGTGATGATACCGCATGGTACTTAGTGAAGAAGCGCGGGCGAGCAACCCGAAAGGAGCTCCGCTAGCTGGGCCGCGATCATGACTACGTAATACGTTTCCCCTTTAAATGTTTTTTTGACAGGCCATATTGGCATCTGGTCGGCTAACCTAGTCCCAGACACCCGGCTCAAGTGTGCAGGTTCACAGCCACCGGAAAGGCGCTCAGGTTCAATCCAGTACCAATTGGCTAAAGGCGTAAAGCGTAGCTGCCCCCATGGTCCGTGATATGATTGGGGGACCCTACCCTAATCCCTTTAAGGAGACTGTGCGTGAGGAGCCTTCGACATCAAGGGCTCACGGTAGTACTATGGGAATCGGCTTACGCCACTACCAAAACCCCCGAGTGGGTTTGGCGGGGGTTCGAACCCGCGACTCAACAGAGCCGGGGGACGTGGTAATGGGTTCCAAGATGGCAATGTCCGAGACGGCAAGGGCAACTAAGGAAGCGATTCGGGTTTAGCCTTGGGAGCAGGCTTGGATTGGAATGCCCAGGCGGGGATTTGAAATCGATGGGCAGATAGGCTTCATACCCGTTTCCGACTCCAGTTGGTAAAGCAGCGTCCTACGTTAGTCTAGGGGACAACAAGATCAACGTCGAGTTTGATACCATTAGCAAGCGGATGAGGAGACAAACTCTATTCTTCGCTTAATGTGCAGGACCAGTTTCCGGCACTGGAAGGTGTGAATCTGGACTTCGTGAGGACTCTGCTCCTTGTGCGCGACCTCAAGATCAACATCCGTAAACGTGCCGTTGGTAGATTTTTTGAATGGGATAAGCTCGACCGAGCTGTGGGAGGCAAAGACAAAGCACTTGCCAGTGCATGGATAGATCACAAATTTACTAAACTCGTTATGGTACTAGGCACGAAACTTTGTATTACTCCAAGGATGTTACGTATGAACAATGAATCCCTTATTTTTCAAGTTTCGAGAAGTTCCTGTCACCTCATGCCTGCCGGACCGCCCGCCACTGCCGTTACAGCATCTTCCATTCCTACAAGGTGCCGAGTTAGGCTGACAGTTGCAGGCATCTGTGTGATCGTCTCCGCCCATTCCGGGCATATTTCACAGCCCATGAACCCAAATACGTACTTGGGAGACGATGCTGGGCAGAGATCGTATGGAAGCCAGACGCAAGGTATTCATTACCAATATGATCATGCGAACAATTTGATGCTAACTTAAACAGCCCTTTGTCTGATTTGGAAGGAAATCGGATGCGCGATCTGAGCGAACACATGCAGACCACGAACGCGGACCATCATGTGGGGAGCAGGACGGTAAGTCTATAAGAGTGATGCGCCACCAGATGCACTAACTAGACTTCATCATACCCACCTACCATGTCTGAATCCAGGCCAGTTTGGGTTATTGCCAGCAAGGGAACCCCTACCGCCGGTATCTACCCCGCAAGGTTAGTCCTGTCGTGGTGTGCAATGTCCAGCACGGAGCGAGCTCACTCAGAATCCTGTCACACGCTGGCAGTCCCACACTGCGCTGTGGCCGTTCGTCGCCACCTCTCCCGCTTGCCATCCAGTGCTTCACCAGAGCCGAGGCAACGGCTCTATTCAGAGTCATACGGCCTGTTCTTGCTACTCTGTCGCCGACACCGTCTACTTCGGAGCTCTTGAATGCCTTCAGCGCTGCAGATGCAGTTCGCAATTTCTTCGACACTACTCACGCCCCATTCTTCGTAGTTATAGTCGGTTCTCCGCCCGGTATACATCGCACAAGGTTAGTGAGTTCAAGTTAATCGCTCATGCGCACGTGTCTGACGATCAGCATTGAAATGAAGGGAAAGTGCGGAACGCTCGTGCGGCAGTTTCACCAACCCGTTCTGGAAGGAGGTGGACTCGTTCTGGGAGGCCCTTGCCTTCCTTATAGTGAAAGGCATCGACGACTTGATGCCACCATTTAAAGTTGACACCTCGCCCGATATCTCGCCCGGTATGTCATCCACCATCATGTTGCTCTCACAGAGTTGAAGGAATGAACACCAACAGAACCCTCTCTCTCCGACGACATGGAATTCTTGGGAAGGAACGTACGGCCAGTCAATCTCTGTCTCACTCCCAGTCCCACACAACCCCGCACCTCAGCTGCTCGGCGCACCAATTTTTTCGGGGATCCAGGCCCCGTCTCACAAGTCGCCACAGGTAAGTCTAGACCCTTATTGTCATTGGTCAATCCCTGTCTGACTCCCAGTCCCACGCAACCCCACACTTCAGCCGCTCGACCCACCGAGCTTTTCGGAGATCCGACTCCGGCGACTCGGAGTCTGAGTCCAGGCCGTCTCTCCCAACTTCAAGAAGGCACCAGAGGCAAGTCTGCACCCTTATTTCGCTTTTTACGAGCCTATGCTAACTTGAAGATGGACCCTTCAGGGTTCGCGTCTCAGTCACCTTTCCGCACGCAGGCTCAGGTTGACGAGTACAACCCCACCGCCCCGACACCTTTCGTCTACGTCCATATTCGCAACCTGCACGGTATCATCGAGAGCAAATACTACGTACCTCTTCCCCGCCCGAGTCTAGACGAAGTGCGTGCGCGCGCTGTAGGCCCCCAAGCTGCCAGATATCTTATCACGCATGGGTACACAGCTGAGTCGGTGGATATTGTTATTCGCACGAGAGAGGCGACCGTGACGGCTAGCGCCTCCCAGTTCGCGCTGCAGCTCTCAGCGCATGGAATGGCGTTCGAAGAAGCCACCTATCTGCATGCACTGTTTGAACTTTGAATCATCCCTGCAGCGTTTACTCGTTTAGTACATGCCACTTTCATTACTTGTTTTTTCTCGAATATTTTGTGATAGAATATATGCTGCTCAATACTAAATCCGCACTAGATCCGACGATAAACTGCAGTCTGGCAATGAATCGGTAGTAC